>JAEIFZ010000252.1:470000-477500 GCA_018904035.1 Zaprionus ornatus
CAGACAGACAGACAGACAGACAGACAGACAGACAGACAGACAGACAGACAGACAGACAGACAGACAGACAGACAGACAGACAGACAGACAGACAGACAGACAGACAGACAGACAGACAGACAGACAGACAGACAGACAGACAGACAGACAGACAGACAGACAGACAGACAGACAGACAGACAGACAGACAGACAGACAGACAGACAGACAGACAGACAGACAGACAGACAGACAGACAGACAGACAGACAGACAGACAGACAGACAGACAGACAGACAGACAGACAGACAGACAGACAGACAGACAGACAGACAGACAGACAGACAGACAGACAGACAGACAGACAGACAGACAGACAGACAGACAGACAGACAGACAGACAGACAGACAGACAGACAGACAGACAGACAGACAGACAGACAGACAGACAGACAGACAGACAGACAGACAGACAGACAGACAGACAGACAGACAGACAGACAGACAGACAGACAGACAGACAGACAGACAGACAGACAGACAGACAGACAGACAGACAGACAGACAGACAGACAGACAGACAGACAGACAGACAGACAGACAGACAGACAGACAGACAGACAGACAGACAGACAGACAGACAGACAGACAGACAGACAGACAGACAGACAGACAGACAGACAGACAGACAGACAGACAGACAGACAGACAGACAGACAGACAGACAGACAGACAGACAGACAGACAGACAGACAGACAGACAGACAGACAGACAGACAGACAGACAGACAGACAGACAGACAGACAGACAGACAGACAGACAGACAGACAGACAGACAGACAGACAGACAGACAGACAGACAGACAGACAGACAGACAGACAGACAGACAGACAGACAGACAGACAGACAGACAGACAGACAGACAGACAGACAGACAGACAGACAGACAGACAGACAGACAGACAGACAGACAGACAGACAGACAGACAGACAGACAGACAGACAGACAGACAGACAGACAGACAGACAGACAGACAGACAGACAGACAGACAGACAGACAGACAGACAGACAGACAGACAGACAGACAGACAGACAGACAGACAGACAGACAGACAGACAGACAGACAGACAGACAGACAGACAGACAGACAGACAGACAGACAGACAGACAGACAGACAGACAGACAGACAGACAGACAGACAGACAGACAGACAGACAGACAGACAGACAGACAGACAGACAGACAGACAGACAGACAGACAGACAGACAGACAGACAGACAGACAGACAGACAGACAGACAGACAGACAGACAGACAGACAGACAGACAGACAGACAGACAGACAGACAGACAGACAGACAGACAGACAGACAGACAGACAGACAGACAGACAGACAGACAGACAGACAGACAGACAGACAGACAGACAGACAGACAGACAGACAGACAGACAGACAGACAGACAGACAGACAGACAGACAGACAGACAGACAGACAGACAGACAGACAGACAGACAGACAGACAGACAGACAGACAGACAGACAGACAGACAGACAGACAGACAGACAGACAGACAGACAGACAGACAGACAGACAGACAGACAGACAGACAGACAGACAGACAGACAGACAGACAGACAGACAGACAGACAGACAGACAGACAGACAGACAGACAGACAGACAGACAGACAGACAGACAGACAGACAGACAGACAGACAGACAGACAGACAGACAGACAGACAGACAGACAGACAGACAGACAGACAGACAGACAGACAGACAGACAGACAGACAGACAGACAGACAGACAGACAGACAGACAGACAGACAGACAGACAGACAGACAGACAGACAGACAGACAGACAGACAGACAGACAGACAGACAGACAGACAGACAGACAGACAGACAGACAGACAGACAGACAGACAGACAGACAGACAGACAGACAGACAGACAGACAGACAGACAGACAGACAGACAGACAGACAGACAGACAGACAGACAGACAGACAGACAGACAGACAGACAGACAGACAGACAGACAGACAGACAGACAGACAGACAGACAGACAGACAGACAGACAGACAGACAGACAGACAGACAGACAGACAGACAGACAGACAGACAGACAGACAGACAGACAGACAGACAGACAGACAGACAGACAGACAGACAGACAGACAGACAGACAGACAGACAGACAGACAGACAGACAGACAGACAGACAGACAGACAGACAGACAGACAGACAGACAGACAGACAGACAGACAGACAGACAGACAGACAGACAGACAGACAGACAGACAGACAGACAGACAGACAGACAGACAGACAGACAGACAGACAGACAGACAGACAGACAGACAGACAGACAGACAGACAGACAGACAGACAGACAGACAGACAGACAGACAGACAGACAGACAGACAGACAGACAGACAGACAGACAGACAGACAGACAGACAGACAGACAGACAGACAGACAGACAGACAGACAGACAGACAGACAGACAGACAGACAGACAGACAGACAGACAGACAGACAGACAGACAGACAGACAGACAGACAGACAGACAGACAGACAGACAGACAGACAGACAGACAGACAGACAGACAGACAGACAGACAGACAGACAGACAGACAGACAGACAGACAGACAGACAGACAGACAGACAGACAGACAGACAGACAGACAGACAGACAGACAGACAGACAGACAGACAGACAGACAGACAGACAGACAGACAGACAGACAGACAGACAGACAGACAGACAGACAGACAGACAGACAGACAGACAGACAGACAGACAGACAGACAGACAGACAGACAGACAGACAGACAGACAGACAGACAGACAGACAGACAGACAGACAGACAGACAGACAGACAGACAGACAGACAGACAGACAGACAGACAGACAGACAGACAGACAGACAGACAGACAGACAGACAGACAGACAGACAGACAGACAGACAGACAGACAGACAGACAGACAGACAGACAGACAGACAGACAGACAGACAGACAGACAGACAGACAGACAGACAGACAGACAGACAGACAGACAGACAGACAGACAGACAGACAGACAGACAGACAGACAGACAGACAGACAGACAGACAGACAGACAGACAGACAGACAGACA
Source organism: Zaprionus ornatus (assembly GCA_018904035.1). Classification (NCBI taxonomy): domain Eukaryota; kingdom Metazoa; phylum Arthropoda; class Insecta; order Diptera; family Drosophilidae; genus Zaprionus; species Zaprionus ornatus. The sequence continues at coordinate 473,147 of JAEIFZ010000252.1, forward strand.
GACAGACAGACAGACAGACAGACAGACAGACAGACAGACAGACAGACAGACAGACAGACAGACAGACAGACAGACAGACAGACAGACAGACAGACAGACAGACAGACAGACAGACAGACAGACAGACAGACAGACAGACAGACAGACAGACAGACAGACAGACAGACAGACAGACAGACAGACAGACAGACAGACAGACAGACAGACAGACAGACAGACAGACAGACAGACAGACAGACAGACAGACAGACAGACAGACAGACAGACAGACAGACAGACAGACAGACAGACAGACAGACAGACAGACAGACAGACAGACAGACAGACAGACAGACAGACAGACAGACAGACAGACAGACAGACAGACAGACAGACAGACAGACAGACAGACAGACAGACAGACAGACAGACAGACAGACAGACAGACAGACAGACAGACAGACAGACAGACAGACAGACAGACAGACAGACAGACAGACAGACAGACAGACAGACAGACAGACAGACAGACAGACAGACAGACAGACAGACAGACAGACAGACAGACAGACAGACAGACAGACAGACAGACAGACAGACAGACAGACAGACAGACAGACAGACAGACAGACAGACAGACAGACAGACAGACAGACAGACAGACAGACAGACAGACAGACAGACAGACAGACAGACAGACAGACAGACAGACAGACAGACAGACAGACAGACAGACAGACAGACAGACAGACAGACAGACAGACAGACAGACAGACAGACAGACAGACAGACAGACAGACAGACAGACAGACAGACAGACAGACAGACAGACAGACAGACAGACAGACAGACAGACAGACAGACAGACAGACAGACAGACAGACAGAGACAGACAGACAGACAGACAGACAGACAGACAGACAGACAGACAGACAGACAGACAGACAGACAGACAGACAGACAGACAGACAGACAGACAGACAGACAGACAGACAGACAGACAGACAGACAGACAGACAGACAGACAGACAGACAGACAGACAGACAGACAGACAGACAGACAGACAGACAGACAGACAGACAGACAGACAGACAGACAGACAGACAGACAGACAGACAGACAGACAGACAGACAGACAGACAGACAGACAGACAGACAGACAGACAGACAGACAGACAGACAGACAGACAGACAGACAGACAGACAGACAGACAGACAGACAGACAGACAGACAGACAGACAGACAGACAGACAGACAGACAGACAGACAGACAGACAGACAGACAGACAGACAGACAGACAGACAGACAGACAGACAGACAGACAGACAGACAGACAGACAGACAGACAGACAGACAGACAGACAGACAGACAGACAGACAGACAGACAGACAGACAGACAGACAGACAGACACAGACAGACAGACAGACAGACAGACAGACAGACAGACAGACAGACAGACAGACAGACAGACAGACAGACAGACAGACAGACAGACAGACAGACAGACAGACAGACAGACAGACAGACAGACAGACAGACAGACAGACAGACAGACAGACAGACAGACAGACAGACAGACAGACAGACAGACAGACAGACAGACAGACAGACAGACAGACAGACAGACAGACAGACAGACAGACAGACAGACAGACACAGACAGACAGACAGACAGACAGACAGACAGACAGACAGACAGACAGACAGACAGACAGACAGACAGACAGACAGACAGACAGAGACAGACAGACAGACAGACAGACAGACAGACAGACAGACAGACAGACAGACAGACAGACAGACAGACAGACAGACAGACAGACAGACAGACAGACAGACAGACAGACAGACAGACAGACAGACAGACAGACAGACAGACAGACAGACAGACAGACAGACAGACAGACAGACAGACAGACAGACAGACAGACAGACAGACAGACAGACAGACAGACAGACAGACAGACAGACAGACAGACAGACAGACAGACAGACAGACAGACAGACAGACAGACAGACAGACAGACAGACAGACAGACAGACAGACAGACAGACAGACAGACAGACAGACAGACAGACAGACAGACAGACAGACAGACAGACAGACAGACAGACAGACAGACAGACAGACAGACAGACAGACAGACAGACAGACAGACAGACAGACAGACAGACAGACAGACAGACAGACAGACAGACACAGACAGACAGACAGACAGACAGACAGACAGACAGACAGACAGACAGACAGACAGACAGACAGACAGACAGACAGACAGACAGACAGACAGACAGACAGACAGACAGACAGACAGACAGACAGACAGACAGACAGACAGACAGACAGACAGACAGACAGACAGACAGACAGACAGACAGACAGACAGACAGACAGACAGACAGACAGACAGACAGACAGACAGACAGACAGACAGACAGACAGACAGACAGACAGACAGACAGACAGACAGACAGACAGACAGACAGACAGACAGACAGACAGACAGACAGACAGACAGACAGACAGACAGACAGACAGACAGACAGACAGACAGACAGACAGACAGACAGACAGACAGACAGACAGACAGACAGACAGACAGACAGACAGACAGACAGACAGACAGACAGACAGACAGACAGACAGACAGACAGACAGACAGACAGACAGACAGACAGACAGACAGACAGACAGACAGACAGACAGACAGACAGACAGACAGACAGACAGACAGACAGACAGACAGACAGACAGACAGACAGACAGACAGACAGACAGACAGACAGACAGACAGACAGACAGACAGACAGACAGACAGACAGACAGACAGACAGACAGACAGACAGACAGACAGACAGACAGACAGACAGACAGACAGACAGACAGACAGACAGACAGACAGACAGACAGACAGACAGACAGACAGACAGACAGACAGACAGACAGACAGACAGACAGACAGACAGACAGACAGACAGACAGACAGACAGACAGACAGACAGACAGACAGACAGACAGACAGACAGACAGACAGACAGACAGACAGACAGACAGACAGACAGACAGACAGACAGACAGACAGACAGACAGACAGACAGACAGACAGACAGACAGACAGACAGACAGACAGACAGACAGACAGACAGACAGACAGACAGACAGACAGACAGACAGACAGACAGACAGACAGACAGACAGACAGACAGACAGACAGACAGACAGACAGACAGACAGACAGACAGACAGACAGACAGACAGACAGACAGACAGACAGACAGACAGACAGACAGACAGACAGACAGACAGACAGACAGACAGACAGACAGACAGACAGACAGACAGACAGACAGACAGACAGACAGACAGACAGACAGACAGACAGACAGACAGACAGACAGACAGACAGACAGACAGACAGACAGACAGACAGACAGACAGACAGACAGACAGACAGACAGACAGAGACAGACAGACAGACAGACAGACAGACAGACAGACAGACAGACAGACAGACAGACAGACAGACAGACAGACAGACAGACAGACAGACAGACAGACAGACAGACAGACAGACAGACAGACAGACAGACAGACAGACAGACAGACAGACAGACAGACAGACAGACAGACAGACAGACAGACAGACAGACAGACAGACAGACAGACAGACAGACAGACAGACAGACAGACAGACAGACAGACAGACAGACAGACAGACAGACAGACAGACAGACAGACAGACAGACAGACAGACAGACAGACAGACAGACAGACAGACAGACAGACAGACAGACAGACAGACAGACAGACAGACAGACAGACAGACAGACAGACAGACAGACAGACAGACAGACAGACAGACAGACAGACAGACAGACAGACAGACAGACAGACAGACAGACAGACAGACAGACAGACAGACAGACAGACAGACAGACAGACAGACAGACAGACAGACAGACAGACAGACAGACAGACAGACAGACAGACAGACAGACAGACAGACAGACAGACAGACAGACAGACAGACAGACAGACAGACAGACAGACAGACAGACAGACAGACAGACAGACAGACAGACAGACAGACAGACAGACAGACAGACAGACAGACAGACAGACAGACAGACAGACAGACAGACAGACAGACAGACAGACAGACAGACAGACAGACAGACAGACAGACAGACAGACAGACAGACAGACAGACAGACAGACAGACAGACAGACAGACAGACAGACAGACAGACAGACAGACAGACAGACAGACAGACAGACAGACAGACAGACAGACAGACAGACAGACAGACAGACAGACAGACAGACAGACAGACAGACAGACAGACAGACAGACAGACAGACAGACAGA
>JAEIFZ010000252.1:482500-485000 GCA_018904035.1 Zaprionus ornatus
ACAGACAGACAGACAGACAGACAGACAGACAGACAGACAGACAGACAGACAGACAGACAGACAGACAGACAGACAGACAGACAGACAGACAGACAGACAGACAGACAGACAGACAGACAGACAGACAGACAGACAGACAGACAGACAGACAGACAGACAGACAGACAGACAGACAGACAGACAGACAGACAGACAGACAGACAGACAGACAGACAGACAGACAGACAGACAGAGACAGACAGACAGACAGACAGACAGACAGACAGAGACAGACAGACAGACAGACAGACAGACAGACAGACAGACAGACAGACAGACAGACAGACAGACAGACAGACAGACAGACAGACAGACAGACAGACAGACAGACAGACAGACAGACAGACAGACAGACAGACAGACAGACAGACAGACAGACAGACAGACAGACAGACAGACAGACAGACAGACAGACAGACAGACAGACAGACAGACAGACAGACAGACAGACAGACAGACAGACAGACAGACAGACAGACAGACAGACAGACAGACAGACAGACAGACAGACAGACAGACAGACAGACAGACAGACAGACAGACAGACAGACAGACAGACAGAGACAGACAGACAGACAGACAGACAGACAGACAGACAGACAGACAGACAGACAGACAGACAGACAGACAGACAGACAGACAGACAGACAGACAGACAGACAGACAGACAGACAGACAGACAGACAGACAGACAGACAGACAGACAGACAGACAGACAGACAGACAGACAGACAGACAGACAGACAGACAGACAGACAGACAGACAGACAGACAGACAGACAGACAGACAGACAGACAGACAGACAGACAGACAGACAGACAGACAGACAGACAGACAGACAGACAGACAGACAGACAGACAGACAGACAGACAGACAGACAGACAGACAGACAGACAGACAGACAGACAGACAGACAGACAGACAGACAGACAGACAGACAGACAGACAGACAGACAGACAGACAGACAGACAGACAGACAGACAGACAGACAGACAGACAGACAGACAGACAGACAGACAGACAGACAGACAGACAGACAGACAGACAGACAGACAGACAGACAGACAGACAGACAGACAGACAGACAGACAGACACAGACAGACAGACAGACAGACAGACAGACAGACAGACAGACAGACAGACAGACAGACAGACAGACAGACAGACAGACAGACAGACAGACAGACAGACAGACAGACAGACAGACAGACAGACAGACAGACAGACAGACAGACAGACAGACAGACAGACAGACAGACAGACAGACAGACAGACAGACAGACAGACAGACAGACAGACAGACAGACAGACAGACAGACAGACAGACAGACAGACAGACAGACAGACAGACAGACAGACAGACAGACAGACAGACAGACAGACAGACAGACAGACAGACAGACAGACAGACAGACAGACAGACAGACAGACAGACAGACAGACAGACAGACAGACAGACAGACAGACAGACAGACAGACAGACAGACAGACAGACAGACAGACAGACAGACAGACAGACAGACAGACAGACAGACAGACAGACAGACAGACAGACAGACAGACAGACAGACAGACAGACAGACAGACAGACAGACAGACAGACAGACAGACAGACAGACAGACAGACAGACAGACAGACAGACAGACAGACAGACAGACAGACAGACAGACAGACAGACAGACAGACAGACAGACAGACAGACAGACAGACAGACAGACAGACAGACAGACAGACAGACAGACAGACAGACAGACAGACAGACAGACAGACAGACAGACAGACAGACAGACAGACAGACAGACAGACAGACAGACAGACAGACAGACAGACAGACAGACAGACAGACAGACAGACAGACAGACAGACAGACAGACAGACAGACAGACAGACAGACAGACAGACAGACAGACAGACAGACAGACAGACAGACAGACAGACAGACAGACAGACAGACAGACAGACAGACAGACAGACAGACAGACAGACAGACAGACAGACAGACAGACAGACAGACAGACAGACAGACAGACAGACAGACAGACAGACAGACAGACAGACAGACAGACAGACAGACAGACAGACAGACAGACAGACAGACAGACAGACAGACAGACAGACATTGACAGACAGACAGACAGACAGACAGACAGACAGACAGACAGACAGACAGACAGACAGACAGACAGACAGACAGACAGACAGACAGACAGACAGACAGACAGACAGACAGACAGACAGACAGACAGACAGACAGACAGACAGACAGACAGACAGACAGACAGACAGACAGACAGACAGACAGACAGACAGACAGACAGACAGACAGACAGACAGACAGACAGACAGACAGACAGACAGACAGACAGACAGACAGACAGACAGACAGACAGACAGACAGACAGACAGACAGACAGACAGACAGACAGACAGACAGACAGACAGACAGACAGACAGAC
>JAEIFZ010000252.1:497500-606345 GCA_018904035.1 Zaprionus ornatus
ACAGACAGACAGACAGACAGACAGACAGACAGACAGACAGACAGACAGACAGACAGACAGACAGACAGACAGACAGACAGACAGACAGACAGACAGACAGACAGACAGACAGACAGACAGACAGACAGACAGACAGACAGACAGACAGACAGACAGACAGACAGACAGACAGACAGACAGACAGACAGACAGACAGACAGACAGACAGACAGACAGACAGACAGACAGACAGACAGACAGACAGACAGACAGACAGACAGACAGACAGACAGACAGACAGACAGACAGACAGACAGACAGACAGACAGACAGACAGACAGACAGACAGACAGACAGACAGACAGACAGACAGACAGACAGACAGACAGACAGACAGACAGACAGACAGACAGACAGACAGACAGACAGACAGACAGACAGACAGACAGACAGACAGACAGACAGACAGACAGACAGACAGACAGACAGACAGACAGACAGACAGACAGACAGACAGACAGACAGACAGACAGACAGACAGACAGACAGACAGACAGACAGACAGACAGACAGACAGACAGACAGACAGACAGACAGACAGACAGACAGACAGACAGACAGACAGACAGACAGACAGACAGACAGACAGACAGACAGACAGACAGACAGACAGACAGACAGACAGACAGACAGACAGACAGACAGACAGACAGACAGACAGACAGACAGACAGACAGACAGACAGACAGACAGACAGACAGACAGACAGACAGACAGACAGACAGACAGACAGACAGACAGACAGACAGACAGACAGACAGACAGACAGACAGACAGACAGACAGACAGACAGACAGACAGACAGACAGACAGACAGACAGACAGACAGACAGACAGACAGACAGACAGACAGACAGACAGACAGACAGACAGACAGACAGACAGACAGACAGACAGACAGACAGACAGACAGACAGACAGACAGACAGACAGACAGACAGACAGACAGACAGACAGACAGACAGACAGACAGACAGACAGACAGACAGACAGACAGACAGACAGACAGACAGACAGACAGACAGACAGACAGACAGACAGACAGACAGACAGACAGACAGACAGACAGACAGACAGACAGACAGACAGACAGACAGACAGACAGACAGACAGACAGACAGACAGACAGACAGACAGACAGACAGACAGACAGACAGACAGACAGACAGACAGACAGACAGACAGACAGACAGACAGACAGACAGACAGACAGACAGACAGACAGACAGACAGACAGACAGACAGACAGACAGACAGACAGACAGACAGACAGACAGACAGACAGACAGACAGACAGACAGACAGACAGACAGACAGACAGACAGACAGACAGACAGACAGACAGACAGACAGACAGACAGACAGACAGACAGACAGACAGACAGACAGACAGACAGACAGACAGACAGACAGACAGACAGACAGACAGACAGACAGACAGACAGACAGACAGACAGACAGACAGACAGACAGACAGACAGACAGACAGACAGACAGACAGACAGACAGACAGACAGACAGACAGACAGACAGACAGACAGACAGACAGACAGACAGACAGACAGACAGACAGACAGACAGACAGACAGACAGACAGACAGACAGACAGACAGACAGACAGACAGACAGACAGACAGACAGACAGACAGACAGACAGACAGACAGACAGACAGACAGACAGACAGACAGACAGACAGACAGACAGACAGACAGACAGACAGACAGACAGACAGACAGACAGACAGACAGGCAGACAGACAGAGCAGACAGGCAGACAGACAGACAGACAGGCAGACAGGACAGACAGGCAGACAGACAGACAGACAGACGACTGCAGCGAGAGTTGTACAGTGGCTAAGTGAGTTATGTCTCGGACTCTAATGCCAATGATGATGACCGTATTCGGGGTTCGGTTGCTGATGCGCTAGATACGTGAAATTTGTTGTTAATTTTCATTTAATAAAATTCTAACGGGTTAATACATATTGTATTTATTAAAATTTATTTAATTTATTTAATTGATTAGTCGTCAGGGTTGCATGGTGAACCATTTCTGTTACCACCGGCCGATAGCAAATAAAAAGTTTTATTGCTGTGCGTCTGTGTGATTAAGTATATACATACGTTCAAAACGAGTTTAATTCGTATCATATCTTACGTATTTATAATCCGATTCAAATGAAATTTTCACATAACTCCCATGGCAAGGTATATCTTGTTGCTTCTAAATAGTTATTACTGTTTTATAGAGGCAAGGCATTTCGAGACCCAGCAATATATTACATGACCGTTGTTACAAAATTTGGTGCTCTAGCTTACATAGTTTGTGATATCTAAGATTCAAACAGAATATATATAGTTTATGGGGTCGGAGATGCTTCCTTCTGCCTTTTACGAACATTTTCGTTCTGACAAACACAATAGACCATGCATTTTTTTAAAACCATGGCCTAAATTTAAGTTTGTTCAACTCAGATATGTTGGAAAACTTTCCCTGGTATTCCAGGTAATTCATAATCAATGGAGTTATAAACAAATCGCAGATGATTGAGAGAACTGATTTGCACCATCTTCCCTCTATTCATTTAAGTATATCTAGTGCGTATGTAATCATTTTCCTCATACACTTTGGAAGAGAGATTCATGGATGGTTTTCTTGCAAAAATACACTCTTCGAGTAACTTTCTTGGTGATCAGCTGTGTTTGGCTTTTGCTTCTGTGCCTCAAAACACATTTATATATAAATAACTCCAAGTCAGAATAAAATGTTTCCTAATGAGCTATAAATCAAATTCGCAAAGGCTAGTCGTCACCACGGCCTTTTCAGAACATGGACTTAAAAAATCATGGACTATTCCGTGTCGGAAATTATGTAAGATAGAGCCAATTAAAAACAGGATATGGGTAATTCGAAATGTTATTTATTTGCCAAATGTTGCGAATTAGAAAGAAAAATTTGGAATTTAGGTCAATTTAGATGAGAAGAAGGTATTCGAGAGTATGTCAGATTCGGTTTGATACCGCTTTCGCGATATGGCTTATCGATAGCGCCGCTTGATATTGCATTTGGTTTATCAGGAATTTAGCAGCATTGACGATTGGGCACTAATCTCCATACGTCTCTCGTTTTCCGTTTGATTTGCTTCTTCTTTATGGACCGAGTGTTATTATTGGTGTCACGATATTTTCTTAAGATTCAACTTGCTTCCCAAAATGTGTACCAACCAAAACTTCAAATACATTCCGTCAATTACGTCCAGTACGTAGGACTGCCACAGCAAAGCTGCAGCGGTTTTCATTGGACGTTGGGACAAAAAAGTACTGTGTAACTATTGTGCTCCTCCATGGTTATCTTACACAACACCTAACTGGTCGGTTAGAAACCACCTGGGAGGAGGGGTAGTAAGCAAACATTAAGTATTGTTACCTGACAGCTATTTGAGTATATCGGGTGGTCAAGTCAATTGAGGTGAATAAGCTATTATAGTAGTGTGGCAAATATGCACAAATATGCTATATGCACAACATTTGAGTGGTGTGTCGTGATGAATATGGTTTACACCAGTTAAAAAGCACCGCAAGGCACAAGAGTGGGGAGAGGAGGCAACTACTGGTTAATTTGACAACTTACATGGATATGTTGGCGGGGTATTACAACAATTCCAGACCCTTGGATCGGGAATGCCGCCTTCTGGTAGTGGCGGACAGCAAACGCCAGGAGCCGGAGAACAGGGTATTGGCGCAGGGGCACCACAGGGTGGACTGTGTGGTCCACAGCATGGACAATCGTTACAGGGACCACCACACCCACCACGGCATGGACCACATCCGCCGCCGCATGGACCACATCCACAACCGCCGCCGCCGCATCCGCCGCAGGAGCGAGACAAGCCGCCGCCACCGGCACAGGTGGCAGCAGTGGCGGCACAGCGCATGCGCTTGTTATTTACTCCCATTGTCATATTGGCAAATCTCAGCGGGAACGATGCCGGACCGCATGTCGGGAAGGGGAAGCACATGCATCCAGGCCTGCCTTGGCATGCCGCACGTGGGCATTTGTCCTGCAGGCCATTGCGTTTGATGCAGTCGCAACTGGTGTATAGAATGCCCATACGTAGTTCACGACTACGGCAGCCACGGGGCTAACGGAGAGAGATGGATTAGTAATTATCAGAGCAGAGTTGCTTGCTTTGATACGTGCACTCGACTGCGATTAGTGGAAGGGATCAAGGCGAGCAACAGGATGGCAACGCCTTGATGTACGAGAAGGATCACGTATCAAAGCAAGTGCAATCTCTGTGCTCACCTTGATAGCTTGCCGGGAAGAGTACGTACAGAGGAATATAGGAAGGTACAATTGAAAGAAGCTACTACGGGAATCCATTTGACTTTCGAATTTGAAGCTGCTGGAGTTGAATACAATACGATAATTAACGCTGCTTTAGCAGGATCCACATGGTCCACAGCTTGTTCCGTAGGGAAGGCATGGTCCGCCGCACGGGCCGCCGCAGGGTCCACAAACGCCACCGCCTCCGCACGGAACGCATCGCGTCTCACATACCGGATACTGGTTTGTGGAAAAGCAGGGAAGAGGACAGCAAGCACCGTTGGGTGCACAAGGTCCAATCGGACAGGGTGGACAGGCAGCGCTTGGCTTGTAATTAATAGGGCCGTTGGGGTAGCAGCAGTACTCTCGAGGTGGAGGAATATCGATCGTCTGCGGTTTGGGTTGGCAGAGTATCGACTGGCAGACTTCACGTGGCTCGCAGACACGCTTCGGATAGCACACCACATAGGGATCGGGTATTAGCGACGGATAATAGATTACACGTGGCTCGCGCACCATTTGCGACACCCAGACCAGTTTTGGCACCTTTATTACACGTGTTGTATCGACAACCTTGGGTATCGTTATTTGACGGCAACGATTCACGACCATCGGTTCAGGAACGATCTTTTCAGTGAAGACCACGCGCTTTTTGCAGATCAGACGTGGAGGCTGCTGCACGGTGATGCACTTCGGGAATGGTGGAGGTATTCGTGGAGCACATTGTGGTATTGCTTCCAACTGAGCTGCATTGTAACATTTCGGAGAGCACTAAACCGAAAGCGATATATATGTATATTCGGGAAGCATTTTGTTGTCCTAGTCGAGTGCGCGGCTCTCAAAAGCAGCGGCTAATCATAATACCCAACCCACCCCACTACTCACCTCAAAAGGTCCACAACAAGGATCACACATCTTTATTTTTTTTGGGTTTTTTCTGCACAGTCAGGACATTATGAAGCAGTGAGAAAATAAAAATAAGTTTAAATTTTAAATATTAATAAATATTTGTGAATAATATTTATTTGTTTCTCACTTACTTAGTTGGTAAAAGTTGAAGTGTTTAAATTTAAATTACTTTGAATTTAGAAGCGAGTCGAAACGAAAGGTTCGAGAGTCAGAAAACTAATGGTTCTGTGGTGCAAGCATCATACTTAGGTTTAAAAATTTGGTATCCAAATTTCCTCAGAAAAGCATGGCCATCTTTCTGACTGCAGCAAAGGTTACTGGGATAGATATTACGAAGCTGTTAGATTTATATGGAGTGGAATGTTTTGTGGTTATTTTGATTGTGCCTTTTTCTATTAAGAATTCATATATATTTGTTCACGTCAAAGAAAAGGATGTGAAGTTGTTTACCATAAAGAGAATATTTACAGAAGGGAGATAATAATTGTTAATAATAAAGTGGATTGCTTTATTTAGGTTTTATTATTTATTTATTTAATTTAGTTTGTGCTTCGTGCACTTCTATTCCGTTTGACATATTTTGAGCAAGTGACATAATTATGTTATTTAACATTACATTAAGTATTTGAAGATTAGCTGATTTATTCTTATGCTAATTAACATTACATATCAAGGCATACACATTTATTCCAACACGCCTCTTAAATTTATTGTCTTGATTTATCTTTCATTACTTTAACTTTACAGCATTCTATTCTATTCTATTTCTTATAAATTTTTGTTTGTCTAACGCTTTGGTTAACATGTCTGCTATATATGAAGTCTAGATTCTATCTTTAGAATGTCTATCATTCTTTACAATGTCTATAATACCTTTTTCATAATTTTCGTTAACATAATGATACTGCACTTCGATGTGCTTCGAATTTTTTGTAAAGTTACCAAATTTAGCAATCGCTACTGCGCCTGAATTATCTTCATAAATTTTTATCGCCTTTTCGTTATTAATATTAAATATTTCACATCGCATGTTTTTGACAAATAATATTTCTGTTACTGCTTCTGACATGGCAGTGTACTCTGCAAACGTTGAGCATTTTGTTACAGTGTGTTGTTTGTGTGTTTTCCAATATATTATATTTCCATACATTCTAATTATAAATCCCGTTGTGGATTTTCTATCGACATTATCTCCTGCATAATCTGAGTGTACCATAGTATCTAGTATTTCATTATTTTTATTCTCTTCAAAACTTAAATTCAGATCTCTTGTCTTATATAAATATTTTAATACTCTCATCGCGTACTTTGAACTTTGATATCTGCTTAAGTAATTTACGGAATATGATATACGAGGGTCGTATGATAATTCCGTGACTTTTTGAATAAAATATATTTTTTTCGTTAAAGAAGCGTTTTATTTCTCAACATAATCTCCTTTTAGCTCTATACATTTAGTCCAGCGTTTTTCCAATTTTTTTATTCCTTCCAAATAATAGGTTTTCTCAAGGCCCTCAAAATAGTCGTTTGTTTCTGTGATGACCTCTTCATTTGACCCGAATCTCTTACCGCCGAGCCATTTCTTCATGTTTGGAAACAAAAAATAGTCACAGGGGGCTAAATCTGGAGAATATGCTGGATGGGGTAGCAGTTCGTAGCCCAATTTATGAAATTTTGCCATGCTGACTACACACGTGTGCACCCGTGCATTGTCCTGATGGAACAGCACTTTTTTTTCGCCAAATGCGGTCGTTTCTGCTTCAAATCAATATCGAATCTGTCCAAAAGCTCTGAATAATATTCGCCGGTGATCGTTTTACCCTTTTCAAGGTAATCGATGTGAATGATACCTTGTGCATCCCAAAAAACTGTGGCCATGACCTTGTTGGCCGACAGACCCATCTTGGCCTTCTTTGGTGCACGTTCACCCGGAGAAACCCACTGTCTTGATTGTTCTTTGGTCTCTGGTGTGGTGTGGTGGATCCATGTTTCGTCTACGGTAACGAAACGGCGCAAAAATTCGTTTGGATTGCGGTTGAACATCGCCAAACACTCCTTTGAAATGGTCACACGGTTGCGCTTATGGTCGTGTGTGAGCAATCGCGGCACCCATCGCGCGGAAAGCTTTTTCATGTCCAAATATTCATGTAAAATGTGATGTACCCGTTCAGTTGAGATGCCTACAGCCTCAGCTACCTCACGCACTTTCATTCTCCGATCATCCAATATCATTCCATGGATTTTGTCGACGATTTCTGGCATGACGACCTCTTTTGGGCGACCTGAACGTTCGGCATCACTTGTACTGGTACGACCACAACGGAACTCAGTAAACCATTTCTTAACCATTGAAATTGATGGTGCAGAGTCCCCATAATATTTATCAAGTCTTTCCTTGGTTTCGGTGATGGATTTTTACGCAAAAAATAATGCTTAATTAGCACACGAAATTCACTTTTTCCATTTTCGTTAAAATTCACGAGATCGTCTGCTTTCAATGCCTATAAAACGCAAACTAAGAAACGCAGCTTTCTCAAAATTTTACAGTCAGCTGTTAATCGATAACTGCTGACAGGAGCAGTGTTGTATTTAGAGCAGGTGCGCGGCAAATACAAAAAGTCACGGACTTATCAAACGACCCTCGTATATAGTCTTGTGCCTGCGCTTATATAAAATAATTCACCTATTAAGTTTCTTAGCATTTTCGATATCATACTTATGTAATTGCTAGTGATTCGATATATCCTTTTTGATTTAACGTCATTTTCTTACTTTCAGTACTATTAATAATTTCTATTCCAATATAACTGCCGATTTTTCCTAAATCTTTCATTGTAAATTTGTTCATTAAACTGTTTTTTATTTCCGTTATTTTTGTTTTGTTCTTACTGCATATCAAGATGTCATCTGCATATACTAAGATATATATTTCATCTTTATCCTTTCTTTTTACATAATAATAATAAACAATAATCGTAGTTGCTTCTTATAAAATTTAATTTGTCTAGATATTTATGCAAACATTCGTACCATGCTCTTGGGCTCTCTCTCAATCCATATAATGCCTTAATTAATTTATAAACTTTATTTTCTCCTGTTTCGTAGCCTTTCGGTTCATTTACATAAACTTCTGATTTTACATAGCCATTTAAAAAGGCGGTTTCGACATCCATCTGATTTATAAACAGATCATTTTTACAACAATATGATAGTAATATTTTCAATGTTTGCATTTTTCCTACTGGTGAATATACGTTTTCTAGTCGTTCTCTTTGTTGGAAACCTCTTACTACTAGTCTAGCTTTGTAAGTCCCATCACTTTTCTTTTTGTACACCCATTTAACATCTATTATCTTTTTGTTTATCGGTTTTTCTACAATTTGCCACGTATTATTTTTATTTAAGCATTGCATTTCTGTGTTCATTGCTTTGAGCCATTCTATCTTTTCATTACTATTCATTGCCTCTTCGTAAGTGTTTGGTACAATTGCATTTACATAATTGATATAAATAAAATGTGTTACTGGGTTACCGTGTAGATTTACTGGTCTTTTCTTTCTATTTGATGTTCTCTGCACTGTTAAATGTTCTTTGTTCTCCTCACTCTCGCTATCATCGCTAGCTTTTGAATTAACTTCGTCCATGTAATTTAGTTCGTCTATCTTAGCGTTATTTTCATCATCTTCTTCATTTTTATTTATTTCACTTTCATTATCATTCTGTTTGTTTTTCTCTAGGCAAATTAATTTTGTTTTCTCTTCCACAACTTGAACATGTCTTGCGTTTATTACTCTATTGTTTAGTAAAACTCTATATCCGTTTGTATTATATCCAACTAAAACTCCTAATTCCGATTTGTTATCCCATTTGCTCTTTCTGCGTACTTCTGGAACTCTAACAAAAACTCTACTTCCGTATATTTTTTCTACATTTGGTTTCATACCGAAAAATATTTCGTATGGGCTTCTATTTGTGTGTGCTGTGTTTGCGATTGTTCGATTTTTTAAATAAGCTACTGTTTTCATAACTTCTGGCAAATATCGCCTATGAATGTTTGCCTCCCTCGTCAAGAACCTACCAATATCCATTGCCGATCTATTATATTTATTTATTTATTTAGTTTAGTTTGTAGTCGAACTATGATCAGTCGACTTTTTAAAAGTAAAGAAACAATTAAAATTAGATTTAAATTATTTAAGTTGAAATTTTAAACTAAAGGTAATTTTAAATTAAGGGTAACACCTTAAATGTAAAGAAAAGAAAAAAAAATTATTTAAAAATTGTGCAAATGTGCAAACGTGCAAACTGGGATAAAGAAAAGCCGATCCAACATTTGTTGCAGAGGATTGGGGAAAACCCAGAAAAACCCAATCAGATCAGGAGAGTTAGTGTTAGTAACCAATTACAAATAAAATTATGAGTAGAGTGTTAAAGCATGCAGTATGTTGAAAGTACTACTATGAATAGAAAGAAGATAATTATGTATTTAACTAATTTCTAGATAAGTGGGCGAGGAGTTGTAATTTTAAGCTAGATATCAAGTTGTTATTGTTAGCTACAATGAAGTACAGTTTATTATAGTCCGAACATAATACCCTGAATGGCTCATGCAGGGCATAGTTCGAGCTACAATTGGGAAGTTTTAGAGGAAGGTAATTACGGGTGATTCTACCAGGAACAGAAAAGTGTAGTCTACTAAGTAAATCGCTACTATCTATGTCACCTTGGATAAGGTTGTTAATAAATATAACACCAAGCATGGTTCTACGATTGGCTAGAGAAGGCAGATTAAGTAACAAAAGTCTACTAGGATAGGAAGGAAGTGTTGAATTTACATCCCACTTAAGGCCTCGCAAGGCAAACATTAAGAAGTTTTTCTGTACGGATTCAATGCGGTCTCTATGAACTGTGTACTGAGGGTTCCAGACACATGATCCGTACTCGAGAATTGGACGAACAAGGGAAGTGAAGAGAGTCTTAGTTAAGTTAGGATCGTCAAACTCCTTGGACCATCTCTTAATAAAGCCGAGTACACCCATAGCTTTATTAACCATTGATGATATATGTTCGGAAAACTTGAGTTTTCGGTCCACACGGACACCTAGATCATCAACCAGGGAAATTCTTTCCAAGGTACAACCACAAAGAGAGTATGATACGTACTTTGGGCAGGCACGTGGGAATGTCATCAGCTTGCATTTTGAGCTGTTCAGATTAAGGAGATTTGCACGACACCAAGAAAAGAAACAATCTAGGTCAGATTGAAGGCGAGAATGACACGAGTCGTCTCTAAATTGAAAACAGAGCTTGACATCATCCGCGTACATGAGAGTACGTGAGTTAAGTATGACCGTTGGGAGGTCATTGATGAAAAGTGTAAAAAGCAGGGGACCTAAGTGGCTTCCCTGAGGAACACCAGATGTGGCATGAACGGGATAGGAACGAGTATTTTTAAAGAGGACTCGTTGGGTTCTGTCACTCAAATAGCTCACAATCCAACTAAGAAGTTTTGGTGAGAAACCGAGAAGATTTAGTTTATGTGCAAGAAGGGAATGGTTGACTGAGTCAAATGCCTTACTGAAATCAGTATAAATGACATCAGTTTGAAGATTTTCCTGAAATCCTTTTACCACAAAGGATGTCAGCTCAAGCAGATTTGTCGTGGTAGAACGACGCTTCACAAATCCGTGTTGAAAAGGGGATATAACGGATCTACTAAAATTCTGCAAGTGAGGAGTAATAACATTCTCGAAGAATTTCGGTATAGCCAACAATTTAGAGATACCTCTATAATTGCTTGCATCAGACTTGCTGCCCTTTTTATGTAAAGGGATGATAAAGGATTCCTTCCATATGGATGGAAACGAGGCAGTTACTAAGGACAGCGAAAATAGTTTGAGCAATGGCTTACATAAGGAGTTGGCACAGTATCGAAGTACACAGGCGGGGATACCATCGGGACCTGGTGAGAAGACTGGTTTAACCAATCGAAGATCCCTAATAAGTGAACTTTCATTCAGTAAAAGTGTGAAGATGCCATTCGAGCTTGGTACGCTATATGGATAGGAGTGAATGTTTGGCGTAGAGGAAGAATAAGTTGTTTGAAAAAACTTGGCAAACATATCGGCAATGGCCTGATCTGTGTCCGCCTCAGCGTTGTCGAACATAAGTTTAGAAGGAAAGCCCGCTGACCTACGCTTCATGTTAACAAAACTATAAAACTGTTTAGGATTCTGAATGAACTGAATCCTACATCGTGTCAAATAGTTTTTATAACACTTCGCGTTAAGCACGGTAAAATTTGCCCGAGCAGTTAGGTAGCGGGAAAAGACAAGCGGTGAGTTTTTCAGCTTGTATTTCTTAAATAAGCTACTCTTTAAGTTTTTTAAGCGAGACAACTCTTTTGTAAACCAAGGAGGCCTACTTGAGCTTGTCGGATAGAAAAACGGAACACAGATATCAAAAGCAGAGTTAAGGGTTTTATAAAATATATTAATAGCCACTGACATATCAGTTGAAAGATAAAAGTCAGACCAATCACAATATGAAATTAAATAATTTAAATATTCAAAGTCAGCTTTCTTAAAGCAGTGCACGCGATTGCACGGCTTTACACTTTTATCCACAAAGCTAATACCCAAGTCGAGATTCACTTCGAAAGTGGGTTGATAAGGATCTTCAGGTAGGGAAAGAGGTTGTGCCCTGTCTAAAATCACCCTGGAAGGATCTGAGACGAAACATAGATCAAGCGATCTGTTTAAAGTGTTTTTGACATGATTAACCTGCGACAAAGACATGTCAAACAAACCGTAAAACAGATCATGTTGCCGGGAGGACAGAAGGAAGTTTCCCTCCGCAATGGATGTCCATTTACATTCCGGGATATTAAAGTCACCCAGGACTATGAAATGATCTCTGTCTGATAACAGATTAAAAATAGTCTTAATTGCAGACAAATGTTGCAAGTAGACTGATAATTCCGATGACGGCGGAATATAGGAGCAGGTTATATACAAGAAAAAACCGGGAAAGTGTAGTTTTATACAGATTAATTCAATGTCGAATTGAAACTCCGGCTGTAAGAGGTCCGACATAATGGAGGAGTCTACTGCAATCAGTACTCCACCACCCCGTCGGTCAGGTCGATCAAGCCTGTACGTTGTATACCTATCTGGAAAGACTTCAGAGCTTAGAATCTCTGGTTTTAACCAGGTTTCGCTAAAGGCAATAATTTGGGAAGAAAAGGCAAGACTATGAAGATAAAGACTAGAGATTTTAATACAGAGGCCTCTAACATTTTGATAGGAAAGAATTAAGGAAGAAAGAATATTTGTGTGTCCCCTAGCATTTTCAAAGGCATGAAGAGAAGAGAACTTCAGTTTTTTGAGGACTTTGCACTTGTTGTAGGTCCACTTGGCGATGTAACAGCCAATGTGGGAAGAGTGACGGTCGTTCGGCTTTTTTGTTTTGGAGTGAACTCCTTAACAATAAGGTCGGGCGGCCAGAAAGAAGCTGCGCAAACGTCTTTAAACTGTTCTGCAGGGAGAATAATTTTGAAAGAAGAAATGTCGCGCTTTAATTTGAAGTTGAATTTTTTAACAATCAAATCATTTACAGGCATCCTTTCGAGAATGTACGATTGTACATCTTCTATGGTTGTGTCTGGAGCCAAGCGAGAGATAAACATCAATTTTTTGGGTTTAATCGCAATCAGAGGTTTTATACTCGGTGCCTGACTAGCAGGCATGATTGCGGGAACGTTACCCGTTCCGTTGTTCTCATTGCTCGTAATGGGAGTAGGCACAAGAGGGGCAGCAAGAGGTTTCGGTGCGGTAACATTGCTGCTAGTTTTTTTTTTTTGTGCAACTAGAAGAGCATGACGGTATAGGGGAAAATAGACTTAAAAGATCAGAAGAAGAAGCCTTGGAAGAAGGTAGATTGGTGGTCTTTAGATTCGTAGTAACTGAATCTAAAGGAATATTAAGAGGAGCAGGTGGCTTACTAAGAGCCGTAAAGGCGTTGAATTGGGTCTCCATCTCCAGAAATTCAGATTGGAGATTAGAGAAAGCTGTGCGTATCCGATAAAACCCGAGTTTGGTTTTAATGTGGATTTTCCGTAGATCGGATTCACCCACACGGCACGCTTCACACGACCATTTAAGGCCTACATTGGCGTTGACGGCATCTCTAACCCGCACAGTTAGGCCACAGCATTTTATGGTAAGTGACTAAAATTGTCACAGAGCCAGCAACCATTGTAGTCCGCATTAGCATCCGAGCACGACACCATGTTAATAAAATAAATATGCCTTCGAATAGTAGGGGACAACGAAGAGAGCAATAGAATATTAAGACAAATTTCTTGAGAGAGCAAGAAACAGTTACAGCGCCGAAAACAGGCAAGCAAGCGAGAACGAAAATAAAAAAAACAAATATAGCGAGCACTCGAGGTAAACAAAACAACAACAGCTGTTACGTCTACAACAAAAGCACTACACAACTTACTCAGAGAGCGAAATTTACTTTCGTGAGCGAGAGAGCGGGAGAGCAGGAAAGTGAGAGAATATCAGTAAAAACAAAAACAAAAAACTTGACGGCAAGACGCGCAAGTGAAAAGAATTAAAAATTTTTGTAAGCGAATTCACTAATAAGGAAGGATTAGTATGCTACTTTAAGCTTTTACTCACAGGGTTAGCACTAGAAAGATACGGCACTATTAATGAAAGCACATAAGCAAATCAATTAAACGGAATTATTAAGAAACACAGGGAGCAAAAGCGAAACACGTCCAACTACCACGAGTAATTAGTGTCTATCTTTCTGCTTCGCTGTTTAATTCATGTACATACGGCGGACATGTAGTTAAAGAATTCCCTTATATTTTATAAAGTTTCATATTTCTCTATTCATATAATCATTACCGTTATCGCATTGTATTTGTTTTACTTTTTTACTAAACTGATTCTCAACAAAATTTACATATTCTTTTAAGCAACTTGCTGTTTCTGATTTATTTTTAATACAATAAATTCTCGCGCATTTACTAAAGTCGTCAACAAATGTCAAAAAATATTTTTCCCCACAATAACCTGTTGTGTTATCTCCCTGTATGTATTATCTCTAATGTTTCTTTAATTTTCTTTCTATTGTTCTCGAATGGTTCGTTTGACATTTTACTTTGTATACAATTCGCAAATTTCATTTCGGTATTCTGGATTTTATCAGGCAGACCATCTAGCATTTTACTCTTGATAATTCTATTCAAATATTGAAAATTTACGTGAACCTAGTGCCCTGTGCCATTTTTCTTTTTCAGTTAATTTAGTTACATTTGTATATTATATTTCATTTGTTTTATTTTTTAGCATAAAGCTTTTTACATTATATAAGCTATCAATTTTATTTGCAACTGTCAAGAATTCTTTTTTTTTGTTATAGATTTTTGTATCATTATTTCTAGCTACGACTGTACATTTATTTTCAGTTATTTTTGATATGCTTAGCAAATTTTTTTTATGCCTTTTACAAAATATACATTTTTAATGTTGATCAAATTTTCATTGTTGTATGTTCTAAAATATGTTTCTACATTTCCAATCTTGGTCACTTGCAATTGTTTGCCATCGGCTACTTTAACATCAATCGGATTTTTCAAATTTGCACAGTTCTTAAAAAGTCTGCAATCGTTTATAATGTGATCAGTGCATCCACTATCTACTAACGAAACTACCACTATTGCAACCAATTTACTGTAGTTTCGTTGCTACTTTCGCTGTTATTACATTTTATTATTTTTTCGTTTCTTATCCTTCTTTTTGTCCATGACTGTACGCCGTCGCTGTTTTCTTGTTGTCTTCCTTGGTTCCCGTCTCCTGAGTAATGTCCACGTCCAGTTCCACGTCCTCGACCACTTCGTTGATGTTGACCTCTGCCTCGTATTTTGATATCACCGCCTGGTGTCTTGTTGTTGTTGTCTGTTTTCGCCTCTCGCATTTTGCTCAGCATGCCAGCTCTTCCTCTGAATATGACCTGTTTTGCCACACACATAGCATTCTTTTTTAGTTTTGGTGTTAAATGTGCTGACGTTATTTTGTCTGTCCACTGTACCTCTGTTATAGCTTTTTTCTTTTACTTTTGATTTTACGTACTCTACCGTTCGTTGTGCTTCCGGAATCACATCTAAGAAGTCTCCAATATAACTGTAGCTTGTTGGTAGCGCTTTTAACAGATACCGCATTTTTTCGTTTTCGTCTATGGTGCCTCCAGCGTTTTTAAATTTATTCACTGCTTTCTCGAATTCTATTAAAAATTCTTCCACTCTTTCATAGTCTTTTAATTTGATATCGTCGATTTTTCCTCTGCACAGTATTTGCAGGACTGTTGATTTTATCGAATACATTTCGTTTAACTTGTTCTTAATTTCTAATGTCGTTTGTTACATTATCTTCCGTTGTTCTTGTTCGCACTGCAGGTTCTTTGCACTCTTTGTATTCTAGTATTGTCATTAGTCTGAACTTCCAGCTTGCTAAATTTACCGCATCGAATATGGGCATAACTATGTCTTCGATTTTTGCGTTCGTACTCTTTTTTCCCGCTTCACTTTTAATCTGTTTGTACACTTCCTTTATATCTCTTTCTATTTGATTCATTTTTTGCTCATTTTTATATATGGTCACACTTTTCCACTTCCATGTAATTTTATCAAAGCGTGCACGTGGATTTTGAATTTTAATCTGCTGCCATCAAATCCTTTTAGTTTATGTTTTTAATGTTTTTCTGTTTATTTGTTTAATATTTGCCAATAGTCTTGTTTGCTTATTCGTATTTTGTAATAGTTCGCACTTTTAATATTGTTTTTCTCTTTTCTATGTCTTACAAACTTTTTCTCTATGTCGCTTTACTTGCCTTCACTTGAACACCATTTATTTTTCTCAAACTTGGATTTAGCTAGAGACCTTAGATTAATTTTTATCAACCTTGCTCTGCTACCATGTTATTTATAAAGTGGATAGCTTTATTTAGGTTTTATTATTTATTTATTTAATTTAGTTTGTGCTTCGTGCACTTCTATTCCGTTTGACATATTTTGAGCAAGTGACATAATTATGTTATTTAACATTACATTAAGTATTTGAAGATCAGCTGATTTATTCTTATGCTAATTAACATTACATATCAAGGCATACACATTTATTCCAACCATAATAATATCTAATGAGTTTACTCCCAATGAGGTTGAAATCACTACTGTATATACTATATATATGGTCGAAGAACACGCATATGATTCTGAAGCAGATCTGGCCAATTGAGGATGCGGCCCTTTGTGCGACTCTCAACAGATCCCAATCTGTGCGTCGGAGAGTTCCGGCGGGATATTGTCTATGGAGCAGTCGAGTTAACCGCTGTGCATTCAGCTGAATACAATAAAAATCGATAAGTCAAGCTTACGTAAGTTTACTACTGGTTCGGTGCTCTCCTTTGTTACCTAACATACACCTCAGGGCCTGTTAAATTTTAACCCTAGCTGATGAAGCGATTTGTGCGCAATGGCGGACAGATTTTTCAGTGCCATATCATCTGGATGCCTTTGTTCGGGACTCTCCTTACGATGTGACTGTTAATTATAACGGATTCGGCTTATAAAAAAAGTAAAAATAGCTTATCTCAGGTATAATTCGGTCACGATTTTAAAAAAATTCATGGTCTATTGTGTTTGTTGGAACGAATATGTTCGTAAAAGCCAGAAGCAGGCATCTCAAACCGTATAAACTATTTATTGTATATTCTGAATCAGCTTCAAAAGAGGAGTCGATTAAGCTACGTCTGTCTATCTGTTTGTATGAACGCCTAGATCTAAGAAACTATAAAAGCTATATACATAAAATTTTGTGACAAGACTTCTATTGCAGTAACTCGAAGTTTTTGTAAATAAGTAATAACTATTTACAAGTAACAATATCTTATATATATAAAATAAAGTCGTGTTTGTTACAACACTTATAACTCGAGGACGGCTGGACCGATTGCCATGGTTTTTGATTTGTTGGATTTGTTTCCGTCCCGAATAGTAGAATACATCTTAAAAACAATGAAAACTTGATATGTGTAATGAATACTTAATCATTTCAATAGATGCTGATTTGTTTATTACATGTCAGTGCGATAGAAAGGCGATGGCGGCGGAGGCCAAGTGTCGTGCGAAGACGAGACAAAAAGCTAATGAACCTATTGGTAATGGAAGAAAACGAAATGTAAAACTTGGCGATATATCGATTACAGCCCGTAGAAAGTCTAGTAAGCAGTGAAGCCATACTTCTCAATGATATGATGTCGCTGTAACAGCTGTTGGTGCTGCCAGATGGCGCGAAACCAATTATTAATTAATTATTTAATTTTTAATTCCCGAAAATAACACCTAAGATTTATTGTACAGTAAAAACATAATATCATCGGAAAGGAACGGAATGAGGAGATCCATAACCAGACATTGCTCTTGATCGAAGATTTGTGTTACCTCATGTGCGGCAGTTTGTTAGTTAGGTTAGGAATGCCAGCGCTAGATCGCAGAATGAATGACGAATTTAACAGCGAATTGAAACGTGAACGTGAATATGATCCACATGAACTAATCCAATCAGTTCAAACGAATGTACCTCTGTTGAATGCTTAGCAGAGGCAAGTCTAGGATACACTGATTAATGCAATTGATGATGGAAATGCCGGCCTTTTTTTTTTGATGCCCCCGGTGAAACTGGGAAAACATTCCTCATGTCATTGATTTTGGCCACTGTACGTGCGATATCCGAAAGTGCGGTAGCAATTGCTTCTTCTGGAATAGCGGCCACATTGTTAGACGGATGCCGTACGGCTCACTCAGCGTTAAAATTGCCATTAAACCTTCAAACTACTGAACAACCGATATGTAACACTTCGAAACACTCCGCAATGGCCAAAGTTTTAGTAGCATCAAAAATCATCATATGGCACAAATGCACAAGGGCGCACAAACGCGCATTGGAAGCACTAGACCGAACATTAAAAGATCTGCGCAATGAATCGAGATGTTTTGGTGGTGCAATGATTTTATTATCTGGCGATTTCCGACAAACACTTCCAGTCATTCCTAGATCTTCTGCTGCCGACAAAATAAACGCTTGCATCAAAGTATCAAATGTGTGGCGATATGTAAAGAAACTTCAACTGTCTGTAAATATGAGAGTTGCATTGTTGAACGATCTATCTGCTGATGATTTCTCGAAGCAATTGCTGACTATCGGTAATGGCCGTGTTCCTGTTGACAAATTGAGCGGTTTAATTTCATTTCCTCCAAATTTTTGCAATATCAAATCATCAAAAGACGAGTTTATCAACTATGTATTCCCTGATATCATTGCTAACCACAAAAATACTAAATGGTTAAGTGAGCGATCAATTTTGGCCGCTAAAAATAAAGATGTAGATGACCTCAATTTTATAATTCAAAATTAAATCGTAGGTACTCTGTATTCATTCAAATCTATCGACTGTGTAACAATCGAAGAAGAAGCCACTAATTATCCAACTGAATTTTTAAACTCCTTGGATGTGCCTGGTTTACCACCGCACAATTTATAACTTTAAGTTGGCTCGGTGGTCATCATGCTTAGAAATTTAAACCAACCAAAACTGTGTAATGGAACGAGTTTGGTGACAAGGAAACTGATGAGCAATGTGATTTACGCGTCGATACTTAAAGGAAAATTTAAAGATGAGGAAGGATTCCGATGATCCCAAAGAATATGCCCTTTGAGCTTAAACAAATTCAATTCCCGATTCGTCTTTGCCATGACGATCAACAAATCACAGGGCTAATCCTTGACTATTTGTGGCCTCAATCTAGAAAAAGCATTTTTTTCTCATGGTCAATTGTACGTGGCATGCTCACGTGTCGGCAAACCATTCGCTTTATTTTTCCTGCGCCTGACCAAAAAACAAAGAATGTCGTTTACCACAAAGTGCTTGAATGAAAATCCTATTAATGAATTAATCCGATTTTTTTTTTCCCCAATCTGCACAACAAAGTTTAAAATTAGACTTCAAGTTGCTGTTGTATTCCAATGAAAGAAAACTAAGAAGTGAGAGAGAATCAACGCTATTGCCCATATCCTTATAATAAACAAACTGCCGTTAGTTGGTGTTTTCGTATCTTCTGTCTATTCTGAAGAAACGGCTGTTACTTTTGCTCACACAATTCTTCGCATTGCTGGCTTGGCAATTTTAAATTTATTGTATGTTAAACAATATAAATAATAAAAAATAATAATATAAAATAATAATAAATATTTTCCTATACACTAAACATTCGAATCCAATTTGTTAGGAGAATATTTGCTATCTAATAAACAGCATTTCGGTCCATTTCGTCCTCAAGTTTCTTGCGCTCCTACGTCTAGAGAGCTTCGTGAAACTTTTCAAATCCAAGCATAAGTTTATAGAAGAATATCAGTTCGGGGGGTAACAAAAAGTTTACCGCATGCATTTCATTAAGATCGCGCAGCATAATAAATTTTCGCTTATTATAGACCCTATAGATAGAGTAGATCAATCTACTGTATTTGTCGTAATCAGCTATCTCGGCAGCGCCTTGTTCCTTCACAGCGAGTGCGATGAAACAGACACGAGGCATTTGCATATGCTGTGGACTTCAGCAAACACGTCGAATATACAGCGATGGAAATCCTGATCATTATACATATACGACTGAAGGCCGACCTCTAGCACAATCAGGGAATCAATTGTTTTCCAGTCGTTTTGCATCTTCGTCTGTACCATGGGGTCCGTCCTTACCCTGATTTGAGTGTAGTCATCGCTGAGCATCATCACGGAGCTATCAGGATGTGCAGACAGTATGCCTCATATTGTGCCTTTATGCCCTCTACCTCCTGCAGCCTGATGGCCTCGTAGACTCTGTTCGAAACAAAGGCATGCGTCCACAAGAATTCGGTGGCCAGATTGAAGTTTCTGTGCTTGCAAAGAGAGGAAGAGGGGGAAAAAGATAGATAAAGGTATAAAGGTATAAAGATATGAATGATACTGAAGATAGTTGGTTACTTGAGGCTTCTTACATATATACATCGGATATGGGCTGATCGTGGTATACGTCTTATATCATAAGGAAGGGAGCGTACTACCTGGGCAAAAAGTATGAATTCCAATTTAAACTTCGCGGGCCTAACATTTCGGGTAGTTCTTTTTTCTTGAGTTGGTAGGACTGCTAATGACATCTGGGACAAATTTCATGTCAATGTCATCATCAGTAATATATTTACGCTTGTATTTAATTGAGCAAAGAAGTGCCATCAAATTTTGTTTGCGGAATGAAATTTCGGCTGCGGAAACGTTGAGGATGTTGCGGAAGGCCTTTGGTGATTCTACCATGTCGCAGAAAAATGTTTATAAGTGGTACAAAGACTTCAAAGAGGGTCGAGAACGTGTTGATGACTTGAAGCGCTCCGCAAGGTCATGATGACAGTTTTCTTCGATTTTCGTGGTGTGGTGCACTATGAATTCCTTCCACCCGGCCAAACTGTTAATAAGGAATATTATTTGAGCGTTATGCGTCGTTTGCGTGAAGCAATTCGTCTAAGAAGACCAGAATTATGGGCCAACAACTCTTGGTTTTTGCATCACGATAATGCACCATCTCACACTGCACTCGTTCTTCGTGACCATTTCGCCAAAAATTCGACGCATATCGTTCCGCAACCACCGTATTCGCCTGATTTGGCTCCGTGTGACTTCTGGCTATTCCCAAAACTCAAGAGACCACTCCGGGGAACGCGTTTCGAGTCGATTGAGGAGATAAGAGCTGAATCGAAGAAGGCGCTGATGGCTATACCGGAAAGGGACTATTTGGCATGTTTCGAGGATTGGAAAAAACGTTGGCATAAGTGTATTTTATCGGGAGGGGATTACTTCGAAGGGGATGAAATTGATGTAGAAGAATAAATAAAGATTTTTCATTTTACAAACAAATTCACCTTACTTTTTGCCCACAGTAGTATATCGCCTATATTAAGTATCTAGGAATTTCTCAAAAAACAGGGAATTTTCTGAAAACTGGAGAATTTATTGAGGTTATTTGAAAGTAGATATTAATATGAAAGGATAAAATACAGAACTATAACTTACATAGCCATTACAGGGTAATAGAAGCCGAAGTAGCAGAAGAATATCAAACTTCAAAGTCAATTTAAACATGCATAGATAACTGAAATCCTTAAAGATCTATGGTCCCAAGCCTTAAAGTCTCTAAGATCATTAAAAAGTTCAAATCGATAGAAATACTGTAAAATATATATAAAGTCGTTGTAAATAAACATCCATTAATACATTAACACGTATATACTCTATAAAATATGGGACACAATCTACTGCCTAAAAATCGTATCTTCTATTGACACAAAGTCGCTTCTACCTTATGAGTAGCGGGTATAAAAAGCTCAAATCGATAGAAATACTGTAAAATATATATAAAGTTCTTCTAGATAAACATCCATTAATATTGTACATTAACAAATTAGGTGCACAAAATATTGATTATATTGCGCACCAATCGAAAAAGTTTCAAACTGTATAACTTGCAAAAATTTCGTTTTGAATTTTATCATTGGATTAGAACGGGAATTAAGCGCAGTGTGTGATGCCACATAAAATCATTGGGGACTCATTTAATCCGACAAATGGTTTACATGCACAACCAACTCCAGACCACCACCTACCCCGTACACACACACACACTCCCACACAAATCCAAGTCCATCTCTAACACAAAACGAGCAGGTGCAAACAAATTTGAATTCATTCGGAAATCGTTCAACTTGCACCCTTATGTCATCTACGAATTCCCAATGCCAAATAAAGGTCTATTGTGATCGTCGGAACGAAAAATTAGAAAATATATAAAATAAAATAAAAAATATATTAATTATTAAATAAATTGGTAAACAGAATATGTGAACCTGCCCAGCCCGGGGAATCGAACCGCCATTTCCGACGGAGGCAAGAGTTGTACAGTGGCTTAAATGACTATGTCCCGGTCTCCAAAGCTAAAGACCGTGTTTGTGATTCGATTGCTGCCGGCATCAATATGTCACATGTTTTTGTTGTTTTTCATTTACTATAACTATAAAAAATTGCATGAATTAGCAGTGGTGCTGCAAAAGTGAGAGGCTATAATTAAAACATTAAATTTATAGTCCCGTGCCTATTACTTAGATGAATAAGATTTATAATTAATGCATAAAAAAATTTAAGCGAAAAAACAAAATTTTGACAGCTAATGGGTGTATGATGCTGCTATGCCAGTATATCTAATGTAAATGAGGTTAAACTGATGGTATAGTAACCCGCCTCTATACCCACCCTCCATGATTTACCTTTGGCACTATATGGTAAATCCGTAATGTAAATATTACCCTTTCATTATACCCTTCGCCTTTTCACATAAGGAAAACTATATTTATTTACCAAAACATTATCATCATTTTATTCATTTAATAATAAGAAAAAATATTGTATATATGTTTTCTAGCTGATAAGAGGCAAAAAATGAGAATTTAACTTTATTCAACCTTATTTCATTTAATTTTTTATCCTTATGTAATTACATTAACTCTAGTTTATTTGTTCCATTTTGTTTCTTTATTCTTAGTCCATTCAATATTTTAATTCAATTTCCTGTTTCGATTGCTAACTTTAATTGAATTTATTTAATACCGATTTGTTTTCTTTCCTAATTTATGTTTTCAATTTTTCTACATTTCTTTTTAAATTTCTGTAATTTTGGTTTGTTTTGTGTTTCACTAATTTAATTTCACTAAACTTTTGTTGAATGCAAAAGGCCAGTTAAACTAATTCTTTGTTTTGTTCCTTCTTTTTCTCATTCATTGATAATGTGTAACTGTGTGGATGTATGTGTATAGTAATATGTAAGTTTGTGCATCATTATTTATGTATGTTGCATTTTGTATAAATTCTTTAATTATAGTTGTTTTGTAGTTGCACTGGTCTTGATATAGTTTGTAGATATATAGATGTAAGTACATATGTAGAGGTTATATTGTTTTTTCTTCTCCCAGTTTTTGCAGGGCGATTTTTCTCGTTTCCCAAAAGAAAGGTGTGCAGATCTAGCTAGTGTGCAGTTCGTTTTCTGCACAGAACCCCGATTTAAGGCACTGTGGAGCCCTATCCGCAGAGACGTGCACTCTAACAGCCGGGGTGCTCCACTGGCCGTTGCAATGTGCACGCTCTGTATAAAAAAATAAAATCTGTATTAGATTTAATCAGATAAAACTGATAAATTTTATAATATTCACAGATTTGCCTCTTATATTTAAAACGAGACAACAGTCGAACGGCACGCGACGGTGGGATACCCTGGACGTATGTTGCCATTGAAAGTATTTAATTGTATAATACTAATCGCACGCTAGAAATTAATCATAACACTACACTGCGCTGCCACCTTGCTTCAATTTCAATACGTTGCCAATAATTTATCGCCGCAATTTCCTAGCGCGCGAAAGACTGCCCTGTAATATTTTTATACCCTTGGACCATTGAAAATGGTCAAAAAAGTGTATACTAACTTTGTGCAAATGTATGTAACGGGCAGAAGGAGGCGTCGGAGACCCCATAAAGTATATATATTCTTGCTCAGGATCACTAGCCGAGTCGATTGAACCATGTCCGTCTGTCTGTCCGTCTCTCCGTCTGTCTGGATGATCGCGCCGATCTCAGCTATTACAAAAGCTGGGACACCAAATTTAGCATGAAGATTCCTGTGTACCATACGCAGATCAAGTTTATTTTCAATTTGGAATAACACGCCTACCGCCCCCGCAAACTTTGATTTACATTGCGATTTACTCATTTCTTAAAGTTCTGCTTTAGTATATATATAGATAAATACTATAATATATGAACTTATCCTCCGAATTGCAATCCGATCGGACAATAAACACTGAAGTTATTGGATAAACCATTTCGACCCTTCGACCAGTAAAGAAGTTGTCGATGACGAACTAAATTACTTGCGCAGAAAAGAAAAGGACAAACGATGCGAGCGCGAAGCTCGAGCTGTTTCTCGACTTTTCTTTTCCATGCACATGGCGATTACCGAAAATACATGTGCATAAATATATACTAATACTCAACCAATAAGTGGCGTGGTAAATGAATATGAATGTATGCAAGTACTTACATTTCATAATATTCATAATATGCTTACGTGCACAGATGATTATTATTTAATAATTCATATTTTAGAGTCAGTAAAAAATACAATGCTATAAAATGCAATTAAATAAATATTAATTTTGATTACTCGATATATTGCAAGTTATCGATATTGGGCAATTCAAAATTTATAAAGAAATACCGATATATACTGCTCACACCGCTTTTTGCAGTCTTGCGCTAGGAAAATTGCGGCGATAAATTATTGAAATCGTATCGAAATTGATGGAAGGTGGCAGCGCACTGCAGTGTTATGATTAATTTGTAGCTTGCGATTAGTATTATACAATTAGGTACTTTTTATGGCAACATACGCCCAAGGGTATCCCACTGTCGCGTGCCGCTTGACTGTTGCTCTCGTTTTTTATGTTGCTGTACATTACATTTACAAGTATAGTAAAATTATGTAGTAGGCTAGAGGGTATGTACGTAGATAGTATGCATACGAGGTGTGTTCAAAAAGTAAGGAGACTTTTCAAATTTTGCAGGCAATGTACTTTCGATTATCGATTTTTTGTTTTGTTATGTTGGTACCCTCTTCCCGAACATCTGTTCCAAAAATCAAGTGAATGGCATTTTTTTTTTGGGTTGTGAGAGGCGTACAGGTTATAAGTGTTTTGCGTGTTTTGCTAAATTTTGACCAAAAGAACAGTCGCATGAGCATAGCTCAAGAGCTGTTGAATAAGTTCAACGATGAACCAGATTTACTCAAAAGGGTCATAAATAGTGAAGAATCATGGAAATATGATTATGATATCGAAACCAAAGCCCAATCGTCCCAATGGAAGGGCCCAGGTGAGCCAAGACCGAAAAAAGAACACCAAGTACGATCAAATGTCAAAGTTTTGCTCACTATTTTCATTTATAACCATAGCATGGTGCATCAGGAGTTCTTACCATATGGTCGTACAGTCAATAAACAGTATTATCTTGAAGTTTTGCGTCGTTTGCGAGAAGCAATACGAAAAAAAAGTCCAGAATTGTGGAAAAACAATTCATGGCTTTTGCATCACGATAATGCCCCTGCTCACTCACCTTTGATTGTGAGAGACCTATGAAAGTACTGAGATGTGCATTGATTGAGGAGACAAAGACTGCATCGCTGGAAGAGCTCAAGGCTATACCGAAAAGTGTTTATGAGAAGTGCTTTGAGGTTTGGAAAAGCCGTTGACATAAGAGTATTGCATCTGAGAGGGATTACTTTGAAGGGGCAACAAAAATATTGATTAATAAATAAATATTTTTTCTTAAAAATACAAAGTCACCTTACTTTTTGAACACGCGTACAAATTGTATATAAGTTTGGCATATCAACATTGTATATAAACATTATGCTTAAGTTATTGTTCGCTTTCGGGTGGCATTCTGCTGTCTCGCAACATCGGCTGTCTAGCAACATGCGTAGTGGCAGATCGCAAACGGAGAGAGAGTCAGTCAAATGCTAACGCTGAAAACGTCGAGAACAAATAAACGAAGAGAAAGACTAATTTGTGCGTTTTACTAAAGATGGAGATACATTATACCCCTACAATTATCTATACTGTTTCACATAAAATTGAAAATAGACAAGCCGGCTTGGGTTTTGTTCGAACCCAACAGCAACTCCAAATATAATTCGATATACATAAATGCGTGCAATGCTGCGTGTTGGAGTGGGATACCAATATATACATACATGTGGATATGCAGACATGTATGTATAAGTATCCCACACGAACATTCATAACTTTAGAATTGCTTATGTTCGCTGTTATGTTGTAGCATTCTAATTGCGTAATATTGGGAGCAAAACAAAATTGCAACATCCAATGGGAATCATATTAAACTTTCAAGGCCAGAAAAGACATAATACTGAAATAGATACGGCATTATTGAGCGCATTATTTAGTTTTTTCACGCGTCATTTTTGACACTAAATGAACGCTACAGTCAGATGCTGACTGTATAAGGCCATGGATTTTAGTACTATATCTAAATTAAATACAATTTTGTATTTGTATTTATTCTATTTAAAGAAAGCAGTATAATTAAGTTGAATATTATTATTATTAATATTACGAACGAATTCCGCAAGCACACCTTTATAAAAGTTTATTGATACAAGTTAACACAAATCGCCACGACTATTTTACTATAAATTATTAATTAGAATACGCAATGAAAATTGCGCTTTATTTGAATTTAAATTTCGCGTTCTTATAATATGTTTGAACGACACGCACAAATTTAATTGACGAACAGAAGAAGAAGAATGCGTAGATAATTCAAAAGCGAATAGACAAGTGTCGTGAGCATTAGACTAAGAGAAAGAGCAATAAGTATTTGTATGCATTTTTAGCGCTTTCCAAATTTTATTACATATTCTTCTTGATTTTTCGACGAGCGTAAAATGCGTATTGTGTCTTCTCGCTCTGTCTCATGTCTCCATGCATGTGTAAATGCCATATGTATGTATATTTTAATACGAGGTCTGTTCCAAAAGTAAGATGACTTTTAAGAAAAAATATTTATATACTATACTCATCAATATTTATGTTGTCCCCTTCAAAGTAATCCCCCTCAGATACAATATACTTATGCCAACGTTTTTTTCAATCCTCAATGCACTTTTCATAAGCACTTTTCGGTATAGTCTTGAGCTCTTCCAGCGATGCAGTCTTTATCTCCTCAATCGTTGCAAATCTCCGTCCTTTCATAGGTCTCTTTAGTTTTGGGAACAAGAAAATGTCACATGGGACCAAATCCGGTCAATATGGTGGCTGAGGCATGATTATGGTGTTGTTTTTGGGCAAAAAATCCCTCACTAGCCAAGATGAAAAGCTTTGAATTCTTTTTCCACAATTCTGGACATTTTCTTCGTATTGCTTCTCGCAAACGGCGCATAGCTTCAAGATAATATTGACCGTACGACCATATGGTAAGAACTCCTAATGCACCACGCCATGGTAATAAAAGAAAATAGTTAGCAAAACTTTGACATTTGATCGAACTTGGCGGGCTCTTCCATTGGGACGATTGGGCTTTGGTTTCGAAATCTTAACAATATACCCATGATTCTTCACCAGTTATAACCCTTTTGAGTAAATCTTGGTCATCGTTGACGTCATTCAACATTTAGTCAAAATTTAGAAATTTTGGGACAAACTTCGCTGACACTCCTCTTATGCCCGAAACGTTAGAAAAAATTTCATGGCACGAGCCAAGCGATATACCGACATCCTCAGCAACTTCTCTGATAGTTATTCGACGATTTTGAAAATTAATTTCTTCACTGCCTGAACGTTTTCATTAGTTGTTGACGTGCGAGGCTCGTCATTGGCATTTTCTAAAAAACATTTTTTTTACTCAGAACAGTTTCACCGTATGCCGCTGACAACATTTCAAGTGTTTCGGAATACTTTATTTTATTTTTTACAAAAAATTTATGCAAATTCATTGATCTATATTTTTCTATAGCAAAAAAAACGCCAAGCACGCAAAACACTTATAATCTTTACGGCTCTCACAACCAAACAAAAAATGCCATTTACTTGAATCTTGGAACAGATGTTCGGGACGAGTGTACCTTGCCCGCGAAATTTGGAGAGTCAGCTTATTTTTTGAAGGCACCTCGTAAATATATATTTATATCCATTTACTTATGTAATAAAATAAGGGGCAAAATGACAAAAATTATAAAAGTAAATATATCAAAACATATATAGAATAAATATAAAAACACAAAATGTGAACCTGCCCACCCGGGGAATCGAAACCCATTCCATGGCCGCAGGAGCTTATCAGTGGTTAAGTGAGCTGTGTCCCAGACTGATGTCGATCGTATTCGGCGTTCGCTTGCTGCCGCGAACGACATGTGAAATGATTTCGTTGATTTTCATTAAATAAAATGTAAACGTTGAATAAATATTTTTTAAAATGGATTTAAAAATAATTATTTATATTAAAAAACAAACAGTGAAAATTGTTTGTCTTAAAATCTTACAAACTAGGAAAAATTATTTTTTCTTGAAATATTGATATTTATATTATCAATATGTTGCTTGGAAATAGTTATTTCTGATTTATAGAGACAGAAAAAAGCGTCTCCCAATTTTTGAAAAAAACTTCGAGACACTGCAATATACATGAGCCTTGTTACAAAATTTAATGGCTCTTGCTTTTATAGTTTCCGAGATGAAAAGGTGACAAAGAAGATAGAATAAGTTAAGAGAAAGTAATGAAATAAATAAGAAGAAAAGAAAAGGGAAATAAAAGATGACTAAACTGACTCGGCTCGATCATGCTCAGCTGGCAGGTGTGTTCAGCTGTTTCGTTTGCCCGCCCTACCATTACCATTTTGTCCGCTTAGCTTTTTTATTGTTCACAAATAGTCCCAATAATCGAGTCTACCAACTACTTCCCTATCCTGTTTCCAATAAGCATGACCCTATCAAATAACTTAAGCAACAATTAATTTTAGTGTTTAACATTTATTAATTATAATTTCTAACACTATGTCTAACAAATACATGTTGGGCTTAAAAGTGATAAAGGTGCGAAATTGAAGCTGTTGAGGATTAATAAAATGGCAAATATATAAATATGTAAAATATTTGTAGAGGTATAATATGTATCCCCATCTTTAGTAAAACACAAACACATAAATAAGTCTCTCTCTTCGTTTATTTCTACTCGACGTTTTCATCGTTAGCATTTGACTGACTCTCTCTCCGTTTGCGATCTGCCTCTACTTATTATTAATTAGAATACGCAATGAAAATTGCGCTTTATTTGAATTTAAATTTCGCGTTTTTATAATATGTTCAAACGACACGCACAAATTAAATTTACGAACAGAAGAAGAAGAACGCGTAGACAATTCAAAAGTTAATAGATAAGTGTCGTATTGTGTCTATTTCTCTGTCTTATGTCTCCACGCATGTGTAAATGCTTAATGTCAAGTGTGTGTATATTTGTATAAATATATATTTACACATATTTACTCATGTAATAAAATAAGGGGAACGAGAGCAACAGTCGAGCAGCACGCGACAGTGGGATATCCTTCGATCTATGTTGCCATAAAAAGTATCTAATTCTATGATATTAATCGCTAGTTACAAATTAATCATAACACTGCAGTCCGCTGCCACCTTGCTTAAATTTCGATACTTTGCCAATAATTAATCAACGGAATTTCCTTGCGCGCGAAAGACTGCAAAAAGCGGTGTGAGCATTATATATCAGTATTTCTTTAAAAATTTTAAATGGGCCTATATCGATAGCTCGCAATATATCGTGTTATCAGAAGTAATATTTATTTAATTGCATTTTATGGTTTTGTATTTTTTAACTGACCCTAATATATATAATTACGTATTCAGACCGAGGGTTTATTAAAAAAAAAAAATTGTTTTTATATTATTAATAAACACTTTTATTTAATTCTATCAAGAAGAACTAAAGCTAAACTAAATTATCACTAGATTGGATAATGGACCTCTAAGTTGAAGTTATTTAGGCAGAGTTATCGCGGCTGATAGCGTACTCAGTATTGAACTGGCGCCTGGAGGTGCGTTTGAGTTTATATATGCAATTTGGCTTGGCCAAAGAGCGAAGATTTAAGAGAGTTTGAGTTTGTAAACTCCTATTCTCGTAAAGAGAGAGAGAGATTCCCGAAAAATAGTGGTGATTGGAGAATCCTGAGACGAGTGCGTGAGCGGCAACTCGGATGATTTGTTTTTATTATTTCCGTTGGCTCGCCAAGTGGTTGACGCCAAGTGATCGAAGATCGAATTCGAGTAGTCAATTGTTATTGTCTCAGAGTTTTTGGGGATAATTG
This sequence comes from Zaprionus ornatus, assembly GCA_018904035.1. Classification (NCBI taxonomy): domain Eukaryota; kingdom Metazoa; phylum Arthropoda; class Insecta; order Diptera; family Drosophilidae; genus Zaprionus; species Zaprionus ornatus. The sequence goes on from JAEIFZ010000252.1 coordinate 527,878, forward strand.
TTATTGTCGCGGAGTTTTGGGGGACAATTGTTATTGTCTCGGATTTTATGTTTATTGCTCACGATGTTTGTGAGATCGGATTTTTAGGGTGAGAGTGACTTTGAATTATGACACCATATGTGAACAACAACCGAGGTTAATCAAAGGGCTTTTGTTCTGTGGTACAGTAATGTTTTCGTTTGAGTTTATATAAGCAATTGGGCATGGCCTGAGAGCGAAGATTTAAGAGAGTTTGAGTTTGTAAACTCCTATTCTCGTGAAGAGAGAAATTCCAGAAAAATAGTGGTAATTGGAGAATCACGAGACGAGTGCGTGAGCGGCAACTTGGATGATTTGTTTTTATTATTTCCGTTGGCTCGCCAAGTGGTTGACGCCAAGTGATCGAAGATCGAATTCGAGAAGTCAATTGTTATTGTCTCAGAGTTTTTGGGGACAATTGTTATTGTCGTGCAATTTTGGGGGACAATTGTTATTGTCTCGGATTTTATGTTTATGGCTCACGATATTTGTGAGAAGATTTTTAGGTTGAGGGTGACTTTGGATTATGACACCGTATGTGAACAACAACCGAGGTTAATCGAATGGCTTTTGTTCTGTGGTACAGTAATGTGTGATCTTCTTACAGTAGTGTTGTTTTACATTTTATGTTTAGTGTAATTGGGGGAGTTTTAAAATTATGTGTGTGTTGTTTACAACTTAAGTTTTATGTGGTGTAGATGTGGTGTAGAATGGATATGTTACTATATATTATTATATAATAATTATATGTACACGTACGCATATTATGAATTTTATGACTATGTACACATGCATGTAAATAGTTGCATACATTCAAATTGATCTACCATGCCACCTATTGGTTGCATATATGTATATGTATGTACGTACACAAATTAAGTATGTATGAGTTTTAATTGACATGTGCATGGAAAAGAAGAGTCGAGAAACAGCTCTCGCTACGCTCTCGCCTCGTTCGTTCCTTCCTTTCCTGCACAAGTAATATACCTTTGACGTCATCGACTATTTGACCATTTTCCATGGTCGAAAGGAATAAAAATTACAAAATATAAAATATTAAATATATCAAATTATATAAAATAATAATAAATAAATATCTAAACACAAATTGTATACCTGAACAGTGGCTCAGTGAGCTATGTCCCGCACAGATGTTGACTGTGTAAGGTAGTGTCTCTGGCGAGGGTATGCTCAGTCCTGTCCAGAGCCACTTTTTTTTATTTGTAAAGAATGCCGAGACTGTCAGACGGAGAATAGCTCCTTTGAGAGTGAAAAGGGAAGTTTCGGGTCAGTCGGGAAAGGGAGGGGAAATGGGGGCTGTTGTGCGTGCCCTGTACGAGTACGTGGTATTTACGCCCGTTACGCTACTGATATTAGCGTCAGACTGTCGAGTCCGGCCCCAACACCACTAACACGCCACTGTCTTACCAGTTCAACTATCACACTTTGCCGAACTTCTGACTCAGGGGTAGGTACACTAGTACTCGTGGCGACCCTGTACTCCACGCCCCGCCCACTTCTCAGTCGATATTAGAGCCAGTCTGTTAGACAAGGCCTCCAATATCGCTGACATGTGCCTGTTTCGGAAGTTTAGCATCAGTGTGACGTGGTTAAGCCCGACTGCCACACTTTTGCAAAACCTTCGACTCCGTTGGGGCGCTGATATACCAGTCGCTTTCCTTCGAACCATCCTCACTGGGTCTCACGTCTCTGTTGGAACTGTCGCTGGAACTAAATAGACACACGCTAGTAGTTAAGTTTCATTTTCTTTATTCGCGTTATAAAATCATGTCTTGTCCCAGCCATAGCCATTTATTTTCTTCTCTACTAGCGCTGTTTCTACCTGATCCTGCCTGTTAACGCCTGTTCTCATCGCTCGTAGCCTTGCCGAAAACTTTCCTGCTGGCCAGTTGTTGTCGTTGTTGCCTGCGCGACAGTCTTGGAATTGTTTTTGCGCGTCGGCACTTGGAGTTTCCGTTGGGCTCGTCCCTGTCGTTTACGCCCTTTTGCTTGACCTAGTTACGTCTGGACACTGACTGACTCTCTGCTCATCTCCCGGTTGTTGACCAGCCTCCTTTTGGCGCGTGCCAACGGGCTACACACTTGTCGCCGGCTTCTCTCTCCTGTATCTTTTTCTATTGTGCGTGCGCGCTCTTAGTTGCGCTCTCATTGGTTGTGTGCGTGAGTACGCCCTTGGTTGCGCTCTTATGGCGGTAAGCTTCGGCTGCGTGTGCGCGCTCGGATTTGCGCTCTCGTGGGGGTCGGCTTGGGCTGCGTGTGCGCGCGCTCTGAGTTACGCTCTCTGTGTTGTATGTGTGTGCCTGTGCTCTTGACTGCGGTCTCGGTGTGCGCGTGCGCTCTTAGTTGTGTGTGCAGGCTCTTGCTTGTTCTCTCGGTGTGCGCGAATTAACATATGGGAGTCCTCCTTCGGTGTGTTTTCGGCTTCGTGTGCGCTCTCTCTGCTGTGTAACCTGTTGCTTGTGGTCTATGACCGACTATCTTATACTTGACTGCATGGAGATACTTAAAAACTATGACAAAAAAATACCTTCATGGTAATACTTATAAACTAAGAATCATAATACTTCGTATACTTTTCTTGAACTTTCACAGTGAACGGACGTGTTTTTTTTTGTGCGCTTCGATCTTATTTTGATTTGAATTCAAAACAACCGGTGTTTTGTTTAAATATCTAAATTTAAATATCTCCTTTTGCTAGCCCGCGTGTGCATGCCTAATATTGTAGATTAGTCAAACTAAACTTTGTTTGCTAACATTACATTTGTTGTGCATTGGTTCTGCTTGTCCAGTGTTTTGTTTTTGTCTTCTTATTTTCGGTAAGCGACGTTGTTGAAGTTAGTTCACCGCTATAGTTCTCTCTCCTTATCTCTCCTAATTCTTTGAGTGCGCCTAAGCAGCTCTCACGCTTTGCCGCTCTCTTTGCTGCACTGTTGTTGCTCTATCTTTCTGCTCTCTGTGCTCACTGCTCTTTACGCGCGCTAATTTCTTTCTCTCGCGCACATACCTCTTCTTGTTTTTGTTCGTTTTCTTTTTGGCATTTCTCGTTTTACAGTAGGTGTCCACTTTAATGGACGGGGTAATCTGTTTCAAAAAATCCTGCCTTAAGCAGGTCACTGCCGCCCAGGCAAGCATTTCGTGCTGGCTATGTACCAACGTAGTACACGCGAAGTGTGCCGGATTTTCTGGCCCGACGGCTGACGCCGTAGCCAAGCGCACTGGTTTGCGTTATTGCTGCGATGTGTGTAGGGAGGTGGAGAACGACATGTGTTCGTTTATGCGTCTGGATTTACGAAGACTGGATTTAAGGAACTGCTTGGAAGTTTTCGTAAACTTTCCGACCAGTTCTCAGCGCTGGATTCTTCTTTCAATAACCTTAAGTTATGGAAGGAATCCCCAAAGCGCAAGAAATCCACACGGGTAGAGAAGTCTTCTGTTAGCGCCACCCAGCTCCCTCTAATTGACCAGCCAAGTACGCCAGTGACACAGCCGCTGATGCCGTTCACCAATCCTCCGATGGTATCGAGATCTGCGGTTCTTCTAGAGAATGTCATTGGGGGTGTGCAATCAGTGACGCCTAAACCATCCGATATGTCTGCTGCGGTCTCGTTGCCTGTGCCACAGTTATTAGATTTTTCATAGGGCGTGTTCAAGTTCTGGATTACCAGAAGAGAACCTCTGCTCTGGTATTATACTGGAGGCTCCAAAAAAGCTTGTAGGTGTTCTACAAAAGAAACAAATTTTTGTTTCGAGGCTTGCCCCTGAACTCACATCAAACGATGTTACTGCTTATATTCAAGCAAAAATTCAAGCCTTGGATATAAAAGTAGAAAAATTTAAGTTTTATTATGATAGGGACATATCGTCCTTCAAAATAAGTGTCCCCAACGAACTCTTTGGCATTATATGTTCCGCACAATTTTGGCCGGAACACGTAATTTTTAAAGAGTTTCCTTTGCCTTCTTTAGCATCTGCCAAAAAAAATCCGAGCAAAAAAAAACTAACAAGCTTCTTAACTCTTTCATATCAAAATGTTAGAGGTCTTTGTACTAAACTTTCAACTTTATATTTAAACAGTCTCTCTTTTTCTTCTCAAATTGTTGTGTTTACTGAGACTTGGTTAAAGCCGGAGATCCTTAACTCCGAAACTCTTTCCAAATAAGTATTGTACACAACCTACAGGTGTGATCGACCTGACCGTCGTGGTGGTGGAGTTCTTATTGCAGTTGTTTCCACCATCAATTCGGAACTTTTTCAACCGGAGATTCCATCTGCTATTGAATTACTCTGTGTAAAATTACACTTCCCCCGGTTCTTTCATTATATAACCTGTTCTTATATTCCGCCGTCATCGGAGTTATCAGTCTATTTGCAACATTTGTCTGCAATAAAGACTATATTTAATCTGTTACCAGACATTGATCACTTTTCAGTCCTTGGGGACTTTAATATTTCTAATTGTAATTGGACAACAAGTGTTGACTCAAATACTCTGTTGCCTTCACGGCAATATGACCTTTTCGACGGTCTGTTTGATATGTCATTGTCACAGGTCAATCATATCTTAAACTGTAGTAACAGATCGTTAGATTTATGCTTTGTCTCCGATCCATCTAGAGTGAGTCTAAACAGGACACAACCACTTTCTCTTCCTGAAGATCCTTACCATCCCACTCTTGAAGTTACTTTTGAGTTTGTCGCATGTATGGATAAACATGAAAAACTGTGTAATCGTGTACGCTGCTTTAGAAAAGCAGATTTTAACTTATTAAATTTGTTAATTTCCAATTTTGATTGGTCGGAACTATATTTGTCTACAGATATTTCAGTAGCGACCAATATTTTCTATAACACAATTAATTCATTTTTTGATATTTGTGTTCCGTGCTTTTATTCAACTTCCTCCATGGTTCACAAGAGAGTTGTCACGGTTAAAAAATTTAAAGTCGAGTCTATTTTGTCACGGTTAAAAAATTTAAAGTCGAGTCTATTTAAAAAGTATAAAAACAATAATTCGCCTTCAGCCTTTTCTCGATACTTAAGCGCGCGGTCAGATTTTACAGTCTTAAACGCGGAATGTTATAAGACCTATTTAACTCGTTGCAAGGTTCAGTTTATTCAGAGCCCCAAACAGTTTTATAGTTTTGTTAACACGAACCGTAAGTCTACCGCATTTCCAACGAAATTAACGTTTGAAAATGCTTGTGCAGATACCGACCAAACCATGGCCGATTTGTTTGCAAAGTTTTTTCAAACGACCTATTCACCTTCTACACATCACACTCACTTTTATCCATACAACATCCCAAGTTCGAATGGTATCTTCTCTCCCTTTCTAAACGAAAGCTATTTTGTCAAGGATCTTTATTTAGTTAAGCCAGTTTTCTCACCAGGTGAGACACCAGGTCTGCCGGTGTTCCCGTTTGTATACTTCGGTTCTGTGCCAACTCCTTAAGTAAGCCATTGCTCAAACTATTTTCGCTGTCCTTAGAAACTTCACTCTTTCCTTCTATTTGAAAAGAATCTTTTATTATTCCCCTTCTTAAAAAGGGCAGCAAGTCTGATGCAAGCAATTATAGAGGTATCTCTAAATTGTCGGATATACCTAAATTTTTCGAGAAAGTTATAACTCCTCAATTGCAACATTCTTGTAGGTCCGTTATTTCTCCTTTTCAACAAGGATTTATAAAGCGTCGTTCAACTACGACAAATTTACTTGAGCTGACATCCTTTGGGGTAAAAGGATTTCAGGAAAATCTTCAAACTGATGTTACTTATACTGATTTCAGTAAAGCTTTCGACTCAGTGAATCACTCCCTTCTGGCACATAAGCTTGACCTTCTAGGTTTTTCACCAAAAATACTTAGTTGGATTGTTAGCTATCTGACTGACAGAACTCAAAAGGTCCTCTTTAAAACCACCCTTTCAAACCCACTTCATGCCACATCTAGTGTTCCTCAAGGGAGTTACCTCGGTTACCTCGCTTTTCATCAATGACCTTCCTTTGGTCATACGTAACTCCCGTACTCTCATGTATGCGGATGATGTAAAGCTTTGTTACCAATTTAAAGACGACTACTGTCACTCACTCTTACAAGCCGACCTAAATAGTTTTTATTCTTGGTAATGTGCCAATTTTTTAAACCTGGACAGCTCTAAATGCAAGCTGATGACATTCTCTCGAGCCAGTCCAAAGTATGCTTCTTATACTCTTTATGGTTGTGCCTTGGAAAGAATGATGATTTGGGGGTTCTTTTGGACCGAAAACTTTAGTTTTCCAATCATATTTCTAATATGGTTAATAAAGCCATGGGTATCTTAGGCTTTATTAAGAGATGGTCTAAGGAATTTGACGATCCTTATCTTACAACGACCCTCTACATCTCACTTGTTCGTCCCATTCTCGAATACGGGTCATGCGTATGGTGTCCCCAGTACACTATTCATAAGGAACGCATCGAATCTGTACAGAACTTTTTACTTCTTGCCTTACGTGGCCTTAACTGGGATGAAAATTTAAAACAGCCTTCATATACTAATAGACTTCTATTATTAAACCTGCCTTCCCTAACCAATCGCAGAACCATGCTAGGCGTCTTATTTATTAACAACCTTATGCAAGGTGACATTGACAGTGAGGCCCTAGTAAGGCAGCTACACTTCTCTGTCCCTTGCAGAACTACACGTAATTACCTTCCACTAACTCTTCCTTATTGTAGATCGAACTATGCACTGCACGATCCGTTCAGGGTATTATGTTCGGACTACAATAAACTTCAACACGTCATAGCTAGCACTAACTCTATCGCTGCTATGAAGTCTTTAATTCTTGTCTATCTAGCACGTAATTAGTATTAGTATTGTATTAATTAGTAATAGTATCTTCCTCGTCATTCTATCTTCTTTTTCTTAATTTTCATTCTTCACTTGCATGTCGCGTGTATCCTCTATTCGACTTTTTATTCCCTATCGCGTTAATTTTCTTTCTCTCGCGTTTCTACTCGCATTTTTACCGCGTTTCCGTGTCGTTCGTTATGCGACGGTGCCTCTTGGTCGATCAGGCGGGAGGTGGACTTCGTCTGGGTTCCGCGCGCAACAAGCATCGGCTTGGTGTCGTTTGGACCACTTGCTAATACATTCATTGTATTCAACGTCCAACATAAAGCCTTCGTGGTAATACTTAAAAACTAAGATTAAGATCGTAATAATACTTATAAACTAAAATTCAGCCTTCGTGGTAATACTTAAAAACTAGAATAATTAAGCCTTCGTGGTAATACTTAAAACTAGAATGATGATTTTGTGGGGCGCGTATTACGAGTCCTCACACCCCCCTTACTTCACAAATTAAACAAGAATTTGTTCTTATAATTACCCTTCACCCCTTCCCCCTTACTTGGTTCCCTCGCCGCGGTCTTCGGGATCATCTGAATTAAAGGGTTTTCAATATCTGGTATGGGCCGAGCGCATTTCTCGGGTTCCCTCACGTTGTAGTCTTGCTATATTCGATGAGATAAACTTGATTACCTTGTAGGGTCCTTCATATTTCATATAAACATCGGGAACCAATCGGGCGTTCAATTGTCGGGGCGTTTAATTTTTGGAGTAATATCTTTGTTTGATCGGTCTGTCGTCCTACATGACGATTACGTGCTCCGTGTGGACACCCCCTCCCCTTACTTCTGGTTCCATGTCCTGGTACTCCGATTTTTCAGTGCCACCTTCCGTTGTGGGCTTGTCACTTGCTGATCCTAGTTCAGTCACCTCTGTGCTAGTGCTGATTGCGGCCGCGCAGTTCCTTCATGGGAAATGGGTTTCGTCTAATTGTGCCCTCGCTCTTTGCTCCCAGCACTTTGAAAAGTTCGTATCCTTCCCGGGTGAGGTTCCCTGCTGGTATTTCCCTGACGTTTCTCTGTTGTTTTTGCTTGCTTCGCGCTTTCTTGCCTTCTTTCTGGGCTTTCTTGCCTTGCTCAATGACTTCGTTATCCGTTTCCTGGGTTTCCTTGTCCTTCACCTGGGATTTGTTATCCTTGTTATCACTACTGGGAAGTAGTGAGCCCAGCTGTAAGCGTGTCAGTACTACGCCGCATGTCAGTACTACGCCGGTGGCTGCTAAGAAATCTAGGCCCAAGAGGACGTCGTCCAAAACGAAGGGTAGCACAAGTAGTTGGACTCGAGTGCATGTTGTGCCCAACTGAACGTCCGCCTATACTGCCTGTTAGCTCCCACCGGGTACCGTCGGCTATTGTGAACGTTATCTTCACCTCGCACTAATAGCTCTTGCGCTAATATGGCCATCGCTAAGCTGTAGGATTTCGTCTACTTCCGGTCGTTTGTTGGCACCCCCACTGCGCCTGGTTTGGAGACGAATCTCCAATAAGTACGTCTTGAACAATTCTCCTGGCCGTTGGTATCGCACGCGTATCTCGTCCTCCAGTCGCTGGAAGTACCTCGCTCTTGAACACTTTCCAAGTTTCTCCTAGCAAGCCACTGGTCCGGAACCAGTCTTCCGCGTTTTCTCCTAGCAGTACTGGGATTGCTTGGGGCATGGAATCGGAGCAAGTCCGTGGTGCCGTCGAAGGTGATACCCAACCTTCGCATGCGATCTGCGGTTTGGGCGAAGGTGGATTCTTCGAACCGATCGTGTTGGCCCATGGGTTCCGGTTCGGTGTTTGTCGTAGCCGGCTTTCGGGTGATGGGTACCTGTAAGGAGTATTTCTGCTCTGTGGGTTTCTCTTGTTCCATGTCCCGAATCGGCATTTTCCTTTGCGATTCGGGTTCGTCGCTCTTAGTTGCGCTATCATCGGTTGTGTGTGTGCGTACGCCCTTGGTTGCGCTCTTGTGGCGTTCAGCTTCGGCTGCGTGTGCGCGCAGGGATTTGCGCACTCGTGGTGGTCGGTTTCGGCTGCGTGTACGTGCGCTCTGAGTTACGTTCTCTGTGTTGTATGTGTGTGCATGTGCTCTTAGTTGTGTGCTCGCGCTCTTGCCTGTGCTCTCGGTGTCCGCGTGCGCTCTTAGTTGTGTGCGCGCGCTGTTGCCTTTGCTCTCGGTGTGCGCGCGCTCTTCCCTGCGCTCTCGGTGTGTGTGTGTTTTTTTTTTTCTATTAAATATACGGTAGGAAAATGAAATCTTCTAAAGACACCATCTACCGTCCGTAGATGGCATGCACGATTCATAATCCTCAGCTAGAGAGTTATGCCTACGTACTTAACAAAAACCTCCGCTCTCTCTCGTGTCCTTGTCAAGCTCACCGGGACTGCCAGTCAAAGTATTTCATCGGTGAGCAAGATGTGATGCCTAGTCGCACACCATCTTCTTTTGCGATGTGCAGCAGCGTGACGCACCTTCCTTGAGTCTATAGTCGCCTTTTACTGTGGTAGAATTCTTGCCCGCTACCACACGGGAGTACTCCTCATCCATCGTTTCGATTGGTCATCTCGTCTTCATGGACACGCTTTATCATGGTGACGATGATCTCATGAGCCCCATCCCAAACGACTTTGTCCGCGATCATGCTGAGAGGTGCCCCAGCGGGCCCCTCTAGCTGCACCTTCTCCTCGACGAACCTGGACTAGTGCAAAAGGATATGCTCTGCTGTTTCCACTGCGTCTGTGCAGTAGAGGCACTAGGCTGTATCCACGTGGTGGAACCTAGATAGGTACCCTCGGAAACAATCATGGTCCGTGAGGAACTGGGTCATGTGGTAGTCCACCGTTTTATGCTCACACTCAGCCCACTCTGCTAGATTTGGGATAAGCTGGTACGTTCAGCGTCCTCGTTGCGACTCATGCCACCTGGTCTGCCAAACTCCTCGAATCCACTCTCGGATCTCTAACTGGGTAAACCCCTCTCTTGTTAGGTATTGCCCTTTATCTCCAGGACAATGGGTGCAATGCCTGAAAGAGCGTGCACTGCGTCATCCGATATGGTTCTAAAGCCTTTGATGAGTCTGAGAGCCATTGTCTGCACGCGCACTATCCAAGTAGGTTACTTTTCTGGTAACGCAGCGCGAGATAGGGGCAGCATAAAGAAGCGTTGCCTTTGTAACCGCCACAAGCAGTCTCCTAGCCGGCAATCTGGGTCCTCCCACGGAGGGCATGACTCTTGTCAAGACTGCAGCTGTCATTGCCGCTTTTTTGCTGGAATACATTGAGTGAGCCTTGAACAAGAGCCTACGATCTATTAGGATTCCCAGGTATTTCAGCGTTTCTGCTGAGACGATTTCAACTCCGTTGACTTCTACATGCATACTCTCAACGGACTTTCTACTGCTCAACAGGACTACTTCGGTCTTACGCGCAGCTATTCCTAGTCCAACATTCTCGAGCCATTTGATGACCGCCCTGATCGCCACTTTACTGTTGTCCTGGAACTCTGATATTGTCTTGGCAACCGCTGTTACTGCAACGTCGTCGGCGAAGCAGTACAGCTACACACCTCTGGAGTTGCTGATGCTCAATATCCTATCATACATAATGTTCCACAAGATCGGTCATTGGGGAACACCTGCGGAGACTTGGTGACTTCTTGGACCAGCTTCTGTTACATACCATAACACACGGTCCCTGAAGTAGTTACCAATTACGCCTCGTATGTAACCGGGAAAACCCAAGTTGCTCATTACGCCGAGGATATTGGTCCATCTCGCTGTATTAAATGCGTTCTTGACGTCAAGCGTGATGATGGCACAGTTTTCCTTACTGCCGCCTAACTATCGGTTACCGTCGAGTGCGTTCCTGGCTACGTCTGTTACGGCTGTGAGAGCGTCGAGCGTACATTTTCCGTTCCGTAAGCCATACTGTTGGCTTTGAAGGCCTGTGAGACTTTCGGTGATTAGCTCAATGCGCGCGTACATTATACGCTCAAAGAGCTTGCCAATAATGTACAACAGACACAACGGTCGGTAGCTGCATGGAGCATTTGCGGGCCCCTTGCCTTTCGGCAGAAGGACCAGCTTCATCTTTCTCCAGCGCTTGGGGAAGACTCCGTCCAGAAGACACTGTTGAAATGTGTCCCTGAATACCTCAGGTCTTGCGGTGGCAGCTGCTTTAACGATCACGCCCGGGATACCATGAATGCCCGGAGCTTTGTTGGGCCTGATCCTCTTTGCTGCTTCGACGAATTCACATGTTGTGATATACGAAAAGTGAGAGGCGGGGGGTCAACTGCGGGTTGCCGTAACGTGTGTTAACTTGGGAATAGCTCCGATAAGATGATAGCCAGGGCGGCTGGGTCCTGCGGGGTTCCTGCACTAGCGGCATTAAGTTTTTTCCTTACGGCTTTGTAAGCGAGTCTCCAGGGGTCGTCGTCTACGCTTGCAATCAGGTCCTTGAATGCATTCGCTTTTGCTGCAGATATGCCGTTCTGAAACTCATTTCGCTTCGCTTTATATATTGCAATGCATTGGGCTTGGTGCGCTTGCCCTCTGCATCGTTGCGATTGCCTGAGTCATTCCGTCCGAAGCTGGTGCAATGAGACACTACCCCAGTAGGGGTCTTACGTTTCGCATTCATTTTCCCCGGCATCACCGCATCACACGTTGGTTTGTGCATATCTATGAGCGCAGTCACCATGGTCTGCGCGTGTCTATTTATGGTCTCCATAATTTCGATCAGGTGTGCCAACATGGGTTCATCCAGTTTCCTGATGCCACATACTGGCCCAAGCACATCTCCGCTGTCTGGGTATCGGCCTCATTGTTCGGATACTGAACGAGAACAGGTTATGATCGCTCAGCGTTATGTCCTCTTGCGCCATGCAGTTCGAGATAGCCACTAGTACTCTGCTAACAAAGGTGACATCGATGAAAGACGTACCTCTGTCATTATTAAACGTCGGCTTGAGTCCGTCGTTGATCAATATGAGATCTAGCAGGTCCATGGCATCGATCACTGCTCTTCCTCTTGGTATTGAGGTCACCACCAATGACTGCTGGTCTGCGCCTACTTGCACGATCAACCAGCTTTTCAAGCATGTCCTCGAATTGCTCCGGACTATCGCTAGGTCGAGCATAGCAGCTGTACAAGTGAATTCCTTTTATTTTCGCTTATGCGATGCCTCGCATTGGTACGGTTTTCCACTCTTCTATGGATAGGCTAGTTGAACATTTATTGACAGCCTTGCCTAATTCATCGAGCAGCACCCATGAGTTACCCACACCAGGTAGCTATGGTTCACTCAGAAGCACTACGTCCGCATTGCACTCCATTGCTATCTGAGCCAAAAGGTTCTGTGCAGCTGACTTTAAGCTGAATGATGTTCATTAGTTCTGGCATCATTATGGCGGCTGGTGTTGGCTGTGAAGGTGGGGCATGCGAAACCCGTTTGATAACTGCACTGGCATCGTTCGCGCACATTAGCACAGAGGCTATCTGGGTCCGTCTCGCATCCTGCGGAGGCCTCTCACATCCTCTGGTTCTTGACGGGTCTCTGCTTTCATCTTCCGAAGCATATCAGCGTACGTAACCTCACCCGTTTTCTTCAGGATAAGCACATCTGGTTTTTTGCGCAAGCGCTTAGCCCACTCTTCGTCCTTGTTTGTGTCCTTGGCGACAACCGCGTAGCTTGCCGGCTTATGGGTACCGCCTTACCCGTGGATTTGGATTTCATCTTGCCTTTCATCATGACAAGAATGCTCCTCAGGTCCTCATTCTGGAGTGCCGTGGTTCCACGAGCGATGCGGCGATCGAGATGGGGACTTCGATCCCGCCTTTTGCGTGCGCACGCAGATGAGGTCCATCGTCTTCTGGCTTCTGTTCTGGAAGCAAGAGCAGACGTGAAAAATATATGTGTGTAATTTAGTATCGTTCAATTTAATTTTTAAAAGAAATATTGTTAACAATCCCATTTTGTGATTTTGTTTTTTAGCCCCGAAGACGGCTGCTGCTTTTGCTGTTTCTCGACTCTTCTTTTCCATGCACAATTTCCAAATATAAATGTGCATATATGTTAAAACTCATAGATACTTAATTTGTGTACGCACATACATATATGCATTTGTATACAACCAATAGGTGGCGTGGTATATCGATCTGAATGTATGCAAGTATTTACATGTATGTGTACATATTCATAATATTCATACCGACATATAATGCTCACACTGCTCTTTGCAATCTGTCGCCGGCTAGGAAATTGCGGCGATAAAATATTGCCAACGTATCGAAATTTGTGCATGGTGGCAGCGAACTGCAGTGCTATGATTAATTTGTAGCTTGCGATTAGTATCGTACTATTAGATACTTTTTATGGCAACATAGGGCGAAGGATATCCCACTGTCGCGTGCTGCTCGACTGTTGCTCTCGTTCCCCTTATTTTATTACATAAGTAAATGTTTGTAAATATACGTGTATATTTATACAAATATACATACATATGACATTAAGAATTTACACATGCGTGGAGGCATTAGACAAAGCGAGAAGAGACAATATGGATTTTTAACTTTCCAAAAAATCCAGAAGAAGCATATGTAACGAATATTGGAAAGCGCTAAAAATGCATACAAATAGTTATTGCTCTCTCGCTAAGTCTAATGCTCACGACACTTTTCTACATATTACGAGTATAACAACGCGAAATTTAAATCCAAATAAAACGCAATTTAATTATGAATTTTAATTAATAACTAATATATAAATAGTCGTGGCGATTTGTATTAACGTTTATTAATAAACTTTTATAAAAGTGTGCTTGCCGAATTTGTTCGTTTAATTAGATATTTAAATAAAATAATTTTAATAATAATAATATTCACCTTTATTAAATTGCCTTCTTTAAATATAATAAATACAAATACAAACTTGTATTTAGTTTAAATATAGTACTATAATCCATGGCCTTATACAGTCAGCACCTGACTGTAGCGTTCGACTGATATATATTCTTGCTCAGGATCACTAGCCGTGTCGATTGTGCCATGTCCGTCTGTCTGGATGAACGCGCCGATCTCAGCTATTACAAAAGCAAGGGACACCAAATTTATCATGAAGATTCCTGTATACCATACGCAGATCAAGTTTATTTTCAATTTGGAATAACACGCCTACATGGCGATTTACTCATTTCTTAACGTTCTGCTTTAGTATATATATAGATAAATACTATATGAACTTATCCTCCAAATTGTAATCCGATCGGACAATAAACACTGAAGTTATTAGATAAACCATTTCGACCCTTCGACCAGCAAAGATGTTGTCGATGACGTTAGAACTAAATTACTTTCGTAGGAAAGAAAAAGAAATTTTGAAGGCTTGTGTGTTGTGGCAGAAGTTCGATTCTCATGTGCGCGACAGCTTTGCATTTTTTCCATTTTATTTATTATTAATCATATTTATTTCTTTTATTCTAATAAACTAAAACGAAAGTAGCAGCCGAGGGGGCTGTGATGTGTTATTATTTTATTTTATTACATAAGTAAATGTACATAAATATATATTTATACAAATATACATATATACATGTAACATTAAGCATTTACACATGCGTGGAGACATTAGTCAGAATGAGAAACAATATGCATTCTTAGAAAAAGCAAATGTAACGAATTTTGGCACGCGCTAAAAGTTTTTTCAATGAAAATCAACAACAGTTCACATGTCGATCGCGGCACCATGAGAACCCCGAATACAGGCAACATTTGTCCGGTACATAGCTCACTTGACCAGTGATCAACTCCTACGTCAGTCGAAATGGCGTTCGACTCCCAGGGTGGTCAGAATCACATGTTGTTTTTTTTATTCTTATTAATTATTATTTTATATATTTAATTTTATATATTGTATTTTGTAATTTTTATTCCCTTTGGTCGATGATGTCACAACGATTTCTTGTGCAGAAAAGAAAGGGACGAACGATGTGGTCAAAAGTATTTACACAACGTGCTTTTTTTTCAATTGTCAACTTTGACCGCTTATTGCTGCTGCTTTTGTACTCAGAAACGAACATAACAGTATTTGTCGTGCTTCTACATCTATACAGAAGCAAACGAAAGAAGAAGTGGAAAAAATAACTGTTCATGGGCTAAAAATAGAAGCATTGAACTGTTGTCAGAAGTATTTACACAATTTTTACGCGTGAAAATTATTTACACAGTGCAAATTGAAGATTAGTCTTTGATTTGCATTGAGTAAGTGAAGTTCTAGTTGATGTTGATCGCTTAATTGGAACTTAAACTAACTGTTAACAGTTAAATTAATAGAGAAAACTAAGCATTTAATTTGTAAAATGGCAAAAACAAAGGAGCTATCAGTTGAGCATCGAGCCGAGATTGTCACTAAATTTAAGGCTGGTACTTCTGCATCCAAATTAGCTGAGTTGTACAAAACATCACGTAAAACTGTGTACAATTTAGTTAAAAAAAAGGACACAGTGGGAAATTTAGAAAATAAAAAGAGAACTGGCCGAAAAGTTGCATTGAACCCAAGAGACTGCAGACACATTATAGGAGTTGTACTAAGTAATCCCACCATAAGTCCCGTTAAAATTTCCGCAGCTTCGAAAAATTTAATTGGAAAACATATTAGCGATAGTACACTGCGTCGCAAAATGAAGGAAGTTGACATCAACACCTATGTTGTTCGTGCAGTAGTTGATATTACCAAGAAACAAGGAAAAACGTCTCGCATTTGCCTTGGAGTATAAAGAGAAGCCTCTCGAGTTCTGGTTTGATGTTTTATGGACTGATGAAGTTGCGTTTCAGTTTCAGGGATCCTTTAGCAAGCAATTTATGCATCTCCCAAAACAACTAAAGGGTAATGCCGTCCAGCCAATCAATCGGTTTGGTGGTGGCACGGTGATGTTCTGGGGCTGTTTAAGCTACTATGGATTTGGAGACATGGTACCGATAGAGGGTACACTAAATCAAACAGGATACCTCCATATCTTAAATGAGCACGCATTTAGCTCAGGAAATAGACTGTTCTCCACGAATGACTGGATCTTGCAGCAGGACAATGCTCCATGCCACAAGGGCCGAGTACCAACCAAGTTCTTGAAAGACATAAATCAAGCGGTACTTCCATGGCCCGCACAAAGCCCTGATCTGAACATTATCGAAAATGTCTGGGCTTATGTTAAAAGTCAGAGGACATTTGAAAGAGATCGCCAGCGCGATGAAACTATAGCCGAAATTACGGAAATTTGGTCCAAATTACCTCTTGAGTTTGCGCACAACTTGGTCCGGTCAATACCAGCAAGGCTCCAAGCAGTCATTGATGCCAAAGGCGCAGTAACTACAATAGATATTAGTTGGCTTAACATAATCATATTTTAATATAATATAAAATATTTCGTTTAAATTCAATAAAAAACGCAAAAATTAATTAAAAAAGTTGTGTGTAAATAATTTTGACGCGTAAAAATTGTGTGTAAATACTTCTGACAGCAGACAAGCATTTATTTATTTATTTATTTATTTATTTATTTATTTAACGTCAACTAAAACAGTCGACTTAAAATTAAAATTTAAAATTAGATTACAATCGAATTAAAAATGAAGATTTTTAAAAAAAAAGAAAATAATTTAGAATTTGAAATTAAAATTTTGCAATAAGTTTAGAATTAAAATTAATTAAGAGTATATATTTTTAAATTTAAGCTGGGGATAACAAAACAAGAATTCTCGATCCAACATTTGCTGCAAAGGATTGGGGAAAACCCAGTAAAACCCAATCAGATCGGTAGATTATTATTAGTTGTTAGCATGTAGTGTTAATTGATTGAGGATAGACAGTTTAACAGAGTAAAGGGAGGACTCGGAGTTGAAAACTCTAGACAGTCTGTTGTAGTCAGCACAGAGAACTCGGAAGGGATCATGCAAGCTATAGTTAGTATTACAAAAGGCCAAGGATAGTGGCATAAAATTACGAGTAACTCTAGAAGGAATACAGAAATTAAGTTGAGTAAGCAGAGTAGGGGAATCTATATTGTACTTTATTAGCTTTACAATAAACATAACGCCTAACATAATACGACGGTTAGTTAAGGAAGGTAGGTTAATTAGAAGGAGTCTACTAGAGTATGGTGGTAAGTCTACACCCGGAACCCAATTAAAACTGCGCAAGGCAAAGAGTAGAAACTGCTTTTGAACAGACTCAATTCTATCTTGGTGAATATGGTATTGCGGCGACCACACGCAAGACCCATATTCAAGAGTTGGACGAACAAGAGAAGTGTAAAGCAACTTTGTCGTGTAAGGATCCTCGAATTCTTTGGCCCATCTTTTGATGAACCCGAGTAGTCGAAATGCCTTATTGACAATTTGTGTAATGTGACGATCAAATTTCAATTTATGATCAAAGAGGATACCTAAATCAGCTACTTCAGATATTCTTAAGAGTGGGGTTAGGTTAAGATTGTAATCGATGACATGATAGTTACATCTGTAAAATGACATAACCTTGCACTTCAAACAGTTAAGATGCAGCAGATTATGGCTGCACCATTCAAAAAACAAATCAAGATCTGTTTGAAGAAGGTTATTTGCTGGATCATTGTGTGTCAAACAGAGTTTCACATCATCAGCATACATAAGAATGTTAGAGTGAAGGAGTATTGAAGGAAGATCGTTAATAAAAAGGTTAAATAGCAATGGTCCAAGGTGGCTGCCCTGAGGAACACCAGAAGTAACTAAGATCGGCTTAGAGAGACATTCTTTAAAAAGAACTCGTTGAGACCTGTTAGTTAAATAATCGGATATCCACAGAAGGAGCTTTTGAGGAAAACCAATCAAATTTAACTTATGAATTAGGAGATTATGATTTACGGAGTCAAATGCTTTACTGAAGTCAGTATAGACCACATCAGTTTGCATTTTGTTCCGAAATCCTAGATTTATGTGAGATGAGAATTCTAAAAGATTAGTAGCTGTTGATCTTGCCTTTATAAACCCATGTTGATGGGGTGAAATTATAGATTTACACATAAAAGTTAACTGGGCCGTAAAATTTTTTTCAAAAATCTTAGGAATTGCGGACAACTTGGAAATACATCTATAGTTCTTCACATCATGGTTAGAACCACTTTTGTGAAGAGGAATGGAAAAAGAGTTTTTCCAAATAGGTGGGAAATAACTATTGGATAGTGACAAGTCAAATAGCTTATGAATTGGATTCAAAATCGAATCAGCACAAAATCTAAGTACGCATGCTGGAATTCCGTCAGGGCCAGGAGAAAAAACGGGTTTTATCGATTTAAGATCAATTAGTAGAGAGGTTTTGTCGATAGAAGGACAGAAGACAGTGTTAAAATTTTCTATACTATAAGGGTATGGATGTAAAGGGGAACTATAAGGTTCTGTTAAATAAGTTGATTGAAAAAAGTCTGCAAACAAATCGGCAGCTGCCTGATCATTAGTTGCTTCCTTATTTTCGTATGATAGAGAGGGAGGAAATCTACTTGATTTACGTTTTAAGTTAACAAAGTTATAAAACTGCTATGGGTCCTGAGCAAACTGCAAACGGCAGCGACGCAAATACTTTTTGTAACAATTTGCATTCAGAGCAATAAAGTTTGCTCTTGCAGCAATATAACGTGTAAAATCGGAAGGATTACGAGTTAATTTAAACTTTTTAAAATACCGCGATTTCAAATTTTTTAGCCTTACTACCTCACGTGAAAACCAAGGAGGCCTATTTGACTTTACGGGAAAAGTAACAAGAACACATTGATCAAAAAATGAGTTCATAGAGGAATAAAAAAATGAAATGCATTCATTTAGATCAGAACATGAATAAAGAATTGACCAATCATGTTCCAAAATTAAACAATTCAATTTTTGGAAATCGGTCCTACGAAAACAACGTGATTTTATTATAGGGGAAACAGTTGCAGTTTGCATAGAGGTTGGCAGAGTTAGAACCAGGTCCAATGTAGGATGATAGGGATCTTCAGGAAGAACTAAGGGATTCATTCTAGAGATAGTGTTTAGTAAAATGTCAGAAGAGAAAATTAAATCAAGCATTCTACCGCTACAATTAGGAACAGTATTTATTTGATAAAGAGATAGCTCCGAAAGGCCATTTAAGAAAGAGTTAAATACAGAGGGCACCAATATATCTGATTGAGATGACCAAGTAACTTCTGGTAAGTTGAAATCACCAAAAACTAGCAGATAATCTCTATCAGATAGTTTAGAGGCAACTGATTGGATAGATGAAAGATGGTCTAAGTAGACAGATATATCAGAAGAGGGAGGAATATACGAGCAGGTAATGTAAAATTGAAATTTGACACATCGTCATTTTAACACATAAAAATTCTAAGGAAGAACCATGGTCTAATGGAACAAATTCGGAAGGAAGATCTGACCTTACAGCTATAAGAACACCACCTCCAATTCGTGATAAACGGTCACATCTGAAGGAGGTGTACTTATTAGGAAAAATTGAGCAGTTATCTACATCAGGTTTTAACCAGGTTTCAGTAAATATTAAAATTTGATGGTCGAACGAAACACTATTCATAAACAATTTAGAGAGCTTAGAGTTTAGGCCTCTAACGTTTTGATAAGCTAAATAAAGATGGGAAAACTCTACTGGTTTTTTGATGTTCCACTAGAAGAAGAAGAGGCGCGAGAAGTTGAAGGAAGCATCAGTTCAATGCTTCTATTTTTAGCCCATGAACAGTTATTTTTTCCAATTCTTTCGTTTGCTTCTGTATAGATGTAGAAGCACGACAAATACCGTTATGTTCGTTTCTGAGTAAAAAAGCAGCAGCAATAAGCGATCAAAGTTGACAATTGGAAAAAAATCACGTTGTGTAAATATTTTTGACCACCCCTGTATGATAAAACTCATACATACTTAATTTGTTTACGTACATACATATGGTATATACATTTGTATACAATCCATAGGTGACTTGGTTTTCATTTTTTTTTTTATTATATATAATTCTTGCCCCGCCACCACACGGGAGTACTCCTCATTCATTATTTTGGTTGGCCCTCTAGTCCTTAAGGACACGCTTCATAGTGGTGACTATGATCTCGTGAGCCCCATCCCAAACGACTTTGTCCGCCATCATAGAGGCAATCAAGCCTCTCGGGTTGAGGGGTGCCCCAGCGAGCGACTCTAGCTGCACCTTCTCCTCGGCTAACCTGGTGCAGTGCAGAAGAATATGCTCTGCGGTTTCCACTGCGTCTGTGCAGTAGAGGCACTAGGCTGTATCCACGTGAAGGAACCTAAATACCATAGGCACCCTCGGAAGCAACCATGGTCCGTGAGGAACTGGATCATGTGGTAGTCCACCATTTTGTGCTCACACTCAGGCCACTCTGTTAGACTCGGGATAAGCTGGTACGTCCACAGTCCTCGTTCCGACTCATGTCACCTTGTCTGCCAAACTCCTCGAATCCACTCTCGGATCTCTAACTGGGTAAACCCCTCTCTTGCTAGATATTTGCCCTTTATCTCCAGGTAAATGGGTGTAATGCCTGAAAGAGCGTGCGCTGCGTCATCCGATATGGTTCTAAAGCCTCTGATGAGTCTGAAAGTAGGTCCAAGTAGGTTACTTTGCTGGTAACCTAGCTCGAGACAAGCAGTCTCCTAGCCGGCAATCTGGGTGCTCCCACGTAGGGCATGACTCTTGCCAGGGCTGCAGCTGTCATTGCCGCTTTTTTGCTGGCATACATTGCGTGAGCCTTGAACGAGAACCTACGGTCTATTAGGACTCCCAGGTATTTCAGCGTTTCTGCTGAGGCGATTTCAACTCCCTTGACTTCGATCTGCGTACACTCAACGGTCTTTCTACTGCTCAACAGGACTACTTCGGTTTTATGCGCAGCTATTCCTAGTCCGACTTTCTCGAGCCATTCGATAGCCGCCACATTGCTGTTGTCCTGGAGCTCCGGTATTGTCTCGGCAACCGCTGTTGATCCTCCTGATCCTCTTTGCTGCTTCGACGACTTCAAATGTTGTGATACACGGAAAGTCGGAGGCGGGAATAGCTCCGACACAATGTTAGCCAGGGCCGGGTCCTGCGGAGTTCCTGCACTAGCGGCATTAAGTTTTTCCTTAGGGCTTTGTAAGCGAGTACCCAGGGGTCGTCGTCTACGCTTGCAATCAGGTCTTTGAATGCATTCGCTTTTGCTGCAGATATGCCGTTCTGAAACTCATTTCGCTTCGCTTTATATGTTGCAATGCAATGGGCGTCGTGCGGTTGCCCTCTGCATCGCTACGCTTGCCTCCTCGTCCTGAGGCATTTCGTTCTGAGCTGGTGCAATGAGACACTCTACCAGTAGACAGGGGTCTTGCGTTTCGCATTCATTTTCCTCACCGCATCGATGAAAGACGTACCTCTGTCATTATTAAACATCGGCTTGAGTCCGTCGTTTATCGATATGAGATATAGCAGGTTAATGGCATCGATCACTGCTCGGCCTCTAGGGTTAGAAGACCGACTGCCCCATTCTGTAGCCCAGGCATTAAGTTCACCCCCTATGACTGTTGGTCTGCGCCCACTTGCATGATCAACAAGCTTTCCAAGCATGTCCTCGAATTGCTCCGCACTTAGGTGGAGCATAGCAGCTGTTGAAATGAATTCCTTTTATTTTCGCTTATGCTATGCAGCGCATGGGTACTGTTTCCCACTCTAGTTGAACATTTAATGGTCCCCTTGCCTAATTTATCGAGCAGCACCCATGAGTTACCCACACTAGGAAAGTATGGTTCACTCAGAAGCACTACGTCCGCATTGCGCTCCATCGCTTTCGGCGAGGTGGAGGGCCTGCTTGATCACCCCTCACTACCGCCGGAACCTTGTTTCCGGCTCCCTGAATTGGAGTTCCTTCTCCTCAGGAGGGGACCTCGATAACCTGGAACACCTCTGGAACGGGTTGTTGAGATCGGGGTTTTTCCTTGTATATAACCTGCTCTTATATTCCGCCGTCATCGGAATTATCACTCTACTGGCATCATTTGTCTGCAATTAAAACTATTTTTAATCTGTTATCAGACAGAGATCATTTCATAGTCCTGGGTGACTTTAATATCCCGGAATGTAATTGGACATCCATTGCGGAGGGAAAATCATGTCAAAAACACTTTAAACAGATCGCTTGATCTATGTTTCGTCTCAGATCCTTCCAGGGTGATTTTAGACAGGGCTCTTTCCCTACCTGAAGAGCCTTATCATCCCACTTTCGAAGTGAATCTCGACTTGGGTATTAGCTTTGTGGATAAAAGTGTAAAGCCGTGCAATCGCGTGCGCTGCTTTAAGAAAGCAGACTTTGAATATTTAAATTATTTAATTTCATATTGTGATTGGTCGGACTTTTATCTATCAACTGATATGTCAGTGGCTATTAATATATTTTATAAAACCCTTAACTCTGCTTTTGATATCTGTGTTCCGTTTTTCTATCCCCGCCTGTGTACTTCGATACTGTGACAACTCCTTATGTAAGCCATTGCTCAAACTATTTTCGCTGTCCTTAGTAACTGCCTCGTTTCCATCCATATGGAAGGAATCCTTTATCATCCCTTTACATAAAAAGGGAAGAAAGTCTGATGCAAGCAATTATAGAGGTATCTCTAAATTGTCGGCTATACCGAAATTCGTCGAGAATGTTATTACTCCTCACTTGCAGCATTTTAGTAGATCCGTTATATCCCCCTTTCAACACGGATTTGTGAAGCGTCGTTCTACCACGACAAATTTGCTTGAGCTGACATCCTTTGTGGTAAAAGGATTTCAGGAAAATCTTCAAACTGATGTCATTTATACTGATTTCAGTAAGGCATTTGACTCAGTCAACCATTCCCTTCTTGCACATAAACTAAATCTTCTCGGTTTCTCACCGAAACTTCTTAGTTGGATTGTGAGCTATTTGGGTGACAGAACCCAACGAGTCCTCTTTAAAAATTCTCGTTCCTATCCCGTTCATGCCACATCTGGTGTTCCTCAGGGAAGCCACTTAGGTCCCCTGCTTTTTACACTTTTCATCAATGACCTCCCAACGGTCATACTTAACTCACGTACTCTCATGTATGCGGATGATGTCAAGCTCTGTTTTCAATTTAGAGACGACTCGTGTCATTCTCACCTTCAATCTGACCTAGATTGTTTCTTTTCTTGGTGTCGTGCAAATCTCCTTAATCTGAACAGCTCAAAATGCAAGCTGATGACATTCTCACGTGCCTGCCCAAAGTACGTATCATACTCTCTTTGTGGTTGTATCTTGGAAAGAATTTCCCTGGTTGATGATCTAGGTGTCCGTGTGGACCGAAAACTCAAGTTTTCCGAACATATATCATCAATGGTTAATAAAGCTATGGGTGTACTCGGCTTTATTAAGAGATGGTCCAAGGAGTTTGACGATCCTTACCTAACTAAGGCTCTCTTCACTTCTCTTGTTCGTCCAATTCTCGAGTACGGATCATGTGTCTGGAACCTTCAGTACACAGTTCATAGAGACCGCATTGAATCCGTACAGAAAAACTTCTTAATGTTTGCCTTGCGAGGCCTTAACTGGGATGTAAATTCAAGACTTCCTTCCTATGCTAGTAGACTTTTGTTACATAATCTGCCTTCTCTAGCCAATCGTAGAACCATGCTTGGTGTTATATTTATTAAAAACATAGATAGTAGCGACTTACTTAGTAGACTACACTTTTCTGTCCTTAGTAGAATCACCCGTAATTACCTTCCTCTAAGACTTCCCACTTGTAGCTCGAACTATGCCCTGCATGATCCATTCAGGACTATAATAACCTATACCTCATTGTAGCTAACAATAACAACTTGATATCTAGCTTAAAATTACAACTCCTCGCCCACTTATCTAGAATTTAGTTAAATACATAATTGTCTTCTTTCTATTCATAGTAGTACTTTCAACATACTGCATGCTTTAACACTCTACTCATAATTTTATTTGTATTTGGTTACTAACATTAACTCTCCTGATCTGATTGGGTTTTTCTGGGTTTTCCCCAATCCTCTACAACAAATGTTGGATCGGCTTTTCTTTATCCCAGTTTGCACCTTTGCACATTTGCACAATTTTTAAATAATTTTTTTTTTTCTTTTCTTTACATTTAAGGTTTTACCCTTAATTTAAAATTACCTTTAGTTTAAAATTTCAACTTAAATAATTTAAATCTAATTTTAATTGTTTCTTTACTTTTAAAAAGTCGACTGATCATAGTTCGACTATAAACTAAATAAATAAATAAAAAAAAAATATAAATACTTATTGCTCTCTCGCTTAGTCTAATGCGTACGACACTTGTCTATTCGCTTTTGCATTGGCTACGCGTTCTTCTTCTTCTGTTCGTCAATTTAATTTATGCGTGTCGTTTGAACATATTATAACAACGCGAAATTAAATCCAAATAAAGCGCAATTTTCGTTGCGAATTTTAATTCATTTATTTAGTTTATACGAGGTGTGCTCAAAAAGTAAGGTAATTTTGTATATTTAAAAAAAAATATTTATTTATTTATCAATATTTATGTCGTCGCCTTCAAAGTAATCCCCCTCAGATACAATACACTTATTCCAACGGTTTTTCCAATCCTCAAAGCACTTCTCACAAGCACTTTTTGGTATAGCATTGAGCTCTTCCAGCGGTGCAGTCTTTATCTCCTCAATCGTTGCAAATCGCCATCCTTTCATAGGTCTCTTTCGTTTTGGGAACAAGAAAAATTCACATGGGGCCAAATCCGGTGAATATGGTGGCTGAGGCATGATTGTGGTGTTGTTTTTGGGCAAAAAATCTCTCACAAGCAAAGATGAGTGAGCAGGGGCATTATCGTGATGCAAAAGCCATGAATTGTTTTTCCACAATTCTGGACGTTTTCTTCGTATTGCTTCTCGCAAACGGCGCATAACTTCAAGATAATACTGTTAATTGACCGTATGACCATATGGTAAGAACTCCTGATACACCACGCCATGGTAATCAAAGAAAATAGTGAGCAAAACTTTGAAATTAAATCGAACTTGGCTTCCTTTTTTCGGTCTTGGCTCAGCTGGGCTCTTCCATTGGGACGATTGGGCTTTGGGTTCGATATCATAACCATATACCCATGATTCGTCACCAGTTATTACCCTTTTGAGTAAATCTGGTTCATCGTTGACGTCATTCAACTGCTTCTGAGGGATGCTCATGCGATGGTCAAATTTTAGCAAAACACTTATAACCTTTACGCCTCTCACAACCAATCCAAAAATGCTATTCACTTGAATTTTGGAACAGATGTTCGGGAAGAGTGTACCAACATAACAAAATAAAAATCCATTTACTTATTTAATAAAATAAGGGAAAATATGACAAAAATTTTAAAAGTAAATATATAAAAATATATAAAATAAATATAAAAACACAAAATGTGAACCTACCCACCCGGGGAATCGAAGCCTATTCCATGGCCGCAGGAGCTTATCAGTGGTTAAGTGAACTATGTCCCGGACTGATGTCGATAGTATTCGGGGTTCGCTTGCTGCCTCGATCGAAATGTGAAATGATTTTGTTGATTTTCATTAAATAAAATGTAAACGATGAATAAATATTTTTTAAAATGGATTTAAAAATAATTATTTATATTAAAAAAAAAACAGTAAAAATTGTTTGTCTTAAAATCTTACAAACTAGGAAAAATTATTTTTTCTTTAAATTTAATTTAACATGAGAAGTAGCGGAGATTTGGATATCACAGCCCACCCTCGGCTGCTGTTTCGTTTTAGTTTATTAGAATAAAAGCGATAAGTAAAATGGAAAGAATGCAAATGCTGTCGCACATGAGAATCGCACTCGCGCCACAACAACACACACACAAGCCTGCAAAGTTCCGTCGGGCACTCTAACCACTCAGCTATTGGCTCTTCCCTTACATGGTCGACAAGGTTGCATGGTAAACCATTTCTGTTACCACCGGCCGCTAGAAAATACAAAGTTTTATTGCTGTGTGTCTGAGTACTGTATATACGTTCAACACGAATTTAATTCTTATCATATCTTACTTATTTATAGTCCGACTTAAATGAAATTTTCACAAAACGCTCGTGGCAAGTTATTTGTCATGTGTGAAATGCAACTTTGGATGTTGAGTTAATATTGTTACTTCTCAAAAGATATTACTGATTTATAAAGGAGGGAAGAGACGTGTCGCAATTTCAAAAAAACTTTAACACTGCAATATACACGAATGTTGTTACAAAATTTAAAGGCTGAAGCTTACATAGTTTCTGAGACATAGGCGTTCATAAAGATAGTCAGACGGACAGACGGTCAGATAGACAGCCGGGCAGACAATCCACTCGTCTATTGATCCTGATTCAGAATATATATAGTTTCTGGGGTCGGAGATGCGTCCTTCTGCCTGTTACGCACATTTTTGTTCCGACAAACACAATAGTCCATTAATGTTTTTAAAATTCATGGGCTAAAAAGTTGCACCTGTCCCGCATGAAATTTTAACACAGATCACCACAGCCATTGCGACGTGCCGTTTGTCACTCCAACCACCATTGGCTCACATTTTTAACTATAGGTAAAGTTGCATCGTGAACCATTTCTGATTTTATTTATTTATTTATTTATTTAACGTCAACTAAATCAGTCGACTTAAAATTAAAATTAAAATTAGATGAAAATAGATTAGAATTGAAAATTTAAAAAAAGAAAATAATTTAGATTTTTAAATTAAATTTTGCAATTAAAAATATATATTTTTAAATTTAGGCTGGGGATTATTATTATTATTATAAAAGAGGGAGTCTCCCAGCGGAGACGGCGCGAGGCACTGCGACCATGAAGATCTTTTGTACCTAGAATGCTCTCCCTATAATGACAAAAGCTGTTCTGCCTCCCTAATGAAGCATAACAGGTCTTTCGTCGAGGAACGGACAATATGCTCGGGACTTGCGAATTCCACGTGCAGATGTCACTAAGGTAGCCAACAAGTAGGTAGAGGTCTCTTCTAGAGAGTAGCTTGGTCCTTCGATCAACTTTAGGATTGGTGAGCTCTTTAGCCTGCCGCATCCCTGGTTGGAAGAACCAGTAGCGTTCGGTCAATCTTCCAGCCCAGGTTTTCACCAGGAAGGAGATAGTTGAGCACCCCACGCCACAGAAGGGTTCGGGGCCAAGCAGGGCGGCTGATGACCCAGCCCTCGCTAGTTCGTCCGCCTTCTCGTTGCCCTGGAAACCAGAATGTCCAGGTACCCAAATTAGGGTAACTTTGTTCTTATTTGACACCCGCTAGAGACAGTTCTAGCAGTCAGCCACCATACCCGAGCCTTCTCTTTTTGTGGAGAGGGCCAGTATGGCCGCTTGGCTGTCCGAGAAGATGTATATGTTCGCTCCTCTAATCCCCTTCTCAAGGATAAGACGGCAGCAGAACTCGATGGCGTGAACCTCTGATTGGAAGACTGTAGGCCAGTTGCCCACAGCAATCGAGGTTTTGGAGTTGGGACCAAATATCCCAGCTCCAACCCCCTGATCAGTCTTTGACCCGTCGGTATACCAATGTATACCATTGGGGTCTCTGATGGGGTTGCCAGCATCCCAGTCCCTACGGTCCGGGATGAGGGTTCTGAATTTTGCACCAAAGAAGAGTTCCTTGGTCATAGAATCTGATCTGGTGCAGCTCTCTAGGCCAGGAATATTTTTGATTAGGCTACCATGCCCTGATTCGGTAGCTAGAAGCCCAGATTGAAGCTTAATTCTAAGAAGGCTCATAGCAGCAACTTCTTTAATGCGGATGTGCAGTGGAGTCAGATTCAAAATTGATTCCATAGCTGCGGTGGGACAGGTGCAAAGTGCACCCGTCAAGGAGAGCCACAGCAGCCTATGCAGTTTCGTGCATTTGTTGATGGCAGTGACCTGCGTAACCTTAGGCCACCAAACAATAGCAGCGTAGGTTACGATCGGTCTTACCATCATCTCAAATAGCCACCGGATGGTGCAGGATTTGAGACCCCAGATTCTACCGAAGAGTCTTCTGCATGCCCACATGGCATGAGTAGCCTTTGATAGAGTGTTATGTAGGTGGGAGTTCCAGTTTAGTCGTTTATCAAGGGTTACCCCTAGATATTTGACTTCATTAGAAAGGTGCACGGGAGAGCCGCCAATGTATAATTGACCAATGTCAACAGAGTAACGCTTAGTGAATGGAACAATGATTGCCTTTTGTGGGTTGATGCTAAGACCTACATCTTCACACCACCTACTGACCGTGTTCAGAGCTGATTGCATCAACTCTGTCACGGTGTTGGCAAAGTTCCCGTCCACTACGAGAGCCAGGTCGACGGCATAGCCAATCGCTTCCACGCCCTGTTCTGCAAGTATAATTAGTAGTTCGTCGACTACTAGGGACCAGAGCAAAGGGGATAGGACCCCTCCCTGGGGACACCCTTTAACCGCACTAATATGGGCGGTCGTCGTGTCCAGGGTAGAGGAGATAGTCCGGTGTTTGAGCATGGCGTCAATCCACCGGATTTTGGGACGGGCAATATTCCTGCGCTCAAGCGCAGCAGAGATAGACCCGTAGCCGGTGTTATCGAAAGCACACTCTGTATCAAGAATAGAACACAAAGCAATGTTCTTTGATATGAAGGCTTTTTCAATTTTTCCCACTAATTTGTGGAGAGCGACCTCTGTCGATCTACCGGCTATATACGCGAACTGCGTGGGGTGCAGAGGGTTGTTTTTCTGCAGAGACCACCGAATGTGCATGTCTAAGAGCCTTTCTGCAGTCTTAAGCAGAAAGGAGGTAAGGCTGATCGGCCGATATGACTTAGGCTGGTCAAGAGGACGATTTCCCTGTTTGGGAATGAATACCACATTGACTCTCCTCCAAGAGTTGGGTATGTGTCCCCACGTGAGACTAGCTCTAAGTAGGCCGACCAGTGGATCGAGGATATGATCCAGGCTGTTTTGAAGAAGGGCTGGAAAGATTTTATCACCCCCTGGGGCTTTAAAGGGAGCGAAAGAATCCAGAGCCCATTTGACCTTTTCAGGGTCGAAAATGGTTCAAGATAGGCTGGATCCACGTGAGTCAGGTGACAAGGTGGCGTCAACGTGACTGGAAAGAACTGGGTTCGCCACGGAACCTGGGAAGTGAACTTGCAATAAAAGTTCAAGTATTTCCCTGCAATCTTGAGTGAAAGAGCCATCTGCTCTTTTGAGAAGCCCTATACCATTAGACGACCCTTTGACTAATAATTTGTGGAGTCTCGCTGCCTCTGGCAACGATTCTATGCTACCACAGTAGCTGCGCCACGTATCGCGTTTGGAGCGTCTAATGTTCTTGTTATAGTGTGTGAGAGCGTCCCTATAGACGTCCCAACCTATGCACAGAAGTCCACAAGCCGCTGAACCTCTGCGGGGGGTGCATCATCCACATCGCCCGGAAAGTAAGCAGAGGCGATCACTACTTCCCGGACGCATCAGCAGTGGCTACCTCTATAGCCGTTGCCACCAGGTCTCTGTGAATGAAGTTAGTTAGAGGGAAGTGTCTCACACTGTTATTAACCAATATAGCAGTGCGAGGGGCACCTCCCATACGGTCATATAGTAACTTACATGATTCGCATGATAGTCTACGGACGAGGCCACCTATTAACCATGGCTCTTGGACGAAAGCCAGGTCTATCTCGTCTTTACAGACGACCCTGCACAGGGTGGCTGACGCTCCTCTGGCGTGGTGCAGGTTCGCCTGGAGCACCTTAGTTGCGCTCCGCATCCTCTCGTAGCGCCTTAGTGACAAGGCCACATGCCTTGCCACCCCGAGAGTCGTTGCCACGGATGCCCTTCGGCACTCTGGCGGAGCTGCTCCGCGGAGGTCGCCTAGCGACCCCAGTCGCGGGAGGTACCCTTGCGGGTAGCTTGCGCCCAGCGCTTATTGTGGGTCGGGCAGGGGCCAGGAGGCGCCCGCTGTCAGCCACAGGTCTGGTACGGCCCGTTGGTGGGTTGGGCGCGGAGACCCGGATGGTCGGGGGTTTGGGGAGGGGGGCTTGCCGCGCCACTACGGCTGCAGCGCTGGTAGACGCCACCGGGGCGGCAGCTACTGCCGTCGCGTAGTTGGTGGCAACCTTCGTCGCTTCCGGAGGGCCGTCGGTTGGGGGGGAATGGTTGGAGAAGGGGAAGAGGGACGGGCAGGAGAGGGGGGGCTCTGGGGACGGAGTTCTTCAGGAGAAGCTTAACTCGTCCAAAGACGAATTTCACCTTCCCGTTGCACTCCGTCAGAGCCTTATACGACTCCTCGTCGACCAACATCCTCGGATGAGGTGAGCTTTAGGAAACTCAGTCTCCTCCAGTAGTTTGATGTCAAGGGAGCTCATGGACCTGATGTGTCCAACGGCTCTCCTGACCCAGTCAGCAGTGCGGCTGTCTTCGCACACCAGGAGCAGGCATTCGTTTCGGGGTATGCAACCCTCGAAACCTGG
Organism: Zaprionus ornatus; assembly: GCA_018904035.1. Taxonomy (NCBI): domain Eukaryota; kingdom Metazoa; phylum Arthropoda; class Insecta; order Diptera; family Drosophilidae; genus Zaprionus; species Zaprionus ornatus. The sequence continues at coordinate 558,308 of JAEIFZ010000252.1, forward strand.
ACTGGCGCCCGGTGTGGGATGAAGCAGCACAGCCTTGGCGATGCTTGCTTTCACCGTAGCCACCTGCTCCGGTGAAAGCGGATTTTTGGGGTCAGCCGACGTGAAGCCCAGTTTCACGCTGCTTGCCACCTGGCTGTGAGGTGGCTTTGTGGACTCCACATGAGTCTTTTTGGGCTTCTTTGAGGACCCTTGGGCTTCGAGGACAGTATCGTCAGCGCGCGTCCGTTTGGCCTTGGTTTCCACGGGGGCGCGGTGGCGATAGCTAGAGCCTCCGCTCTGCTCGAACCCTTCGCGAGTGCGGCTTTGAATAGCCTCTTCTCGCGTGTCTTCAATTTCACGAAGGCGTTCTCAGATTCTAGTCGCAGCTTCTGGATCTGAGAGCGTGCTTCCGTGAGACTTGACCTCTGAGAGGCCACGGAAGCGTCGTCAGCAAGGCTGATCAGGTCAGCATCAGCTTCCGCGTCAGAGGACATCACCTCGACGAGTTGCTGCCTGCCTGAGCAGCTGTTGGACGAGAAAGCAGCACTAACGCACTCATCGTCCAAGGGAGTCCGTGGCATGTCCGGGTTCCCTAGAGTACCAGGGCCAAGACCCGTGGTATTGGGGGTGGAAGCAAGCAGCCCACTGCCTGCAGTGCTGTTGATGGGGTCGGCCGTTAAGGCTTCGCCCTGGGTGGATGCTGTTAAAGTCGCATCAGACTTATCTGGTTTTAAAAAGTTATCCATATGTTTGGACCCACGAGTAGGCGGGAAGAGAAGGTCGCCCACGGCATAGCCCGCATACCGTGGGAAGTCTAGATGAAACTGGAGGGCGACAGGTATCCAGAGTCCGCATACTAACGACCGGGCTACCCCCGGCCATGCATCCCTTGGCGTATGCTGTTCCGCCTTGGATTGGGGTGATTTATAGAATCACAATCTTCGCCCGACTACAATTAGTTAGCACCCCTAGCAGAGAAATGACCGTGCTAGGGGCCTGCTTCCAGCCGCCCTCACGTGGAGAGTATAGCCGCACTTCCGGCAGTAGGAGCAAGGACGAAACGTACCTCAGCCAAAGCTAGGGTTACATGTAGTTCCCCTTGCTGCCTCTGACGGCTGACGGGGGTGGGGATAACGAAACAAGAATTCTTGATCCAAAGGATTGGGGAAAACCCAGTAAAACCCAATCAGATCGGTAGATTAATATTAGTTCTTAGCATGTAGTGTTAATTGATTAAGGATAGACAGTTTAACAGAGTAGAGGGAGGACTCGGAGTTGAAAACTCTAGACAGTCTCTTGTACTCAGCACAGAGAACTCGGAAAGGGTCATGCAAGCTGTATTTAGTATTACAAAAGGCCAAGGATAGTGGCATAAAATTACGTGTAACTCTAGAAGGAATACAGAAGTTAATTTGAGTAAGCAGAATAGGGGAATCTATATTGTACTTTATTAGCTTTACAATAAACATAACGCCTAACATAATACGACGCTTAGTGAAAGAAGGTAGGTTAATTAGAAGAAGTCTACTAGAGTATGGTGGTAAGTCTACACCCGGAACCCAATTAAAACTGCGCAAGGCAAAGAGTAGAAACTGCTTTTGAACAGACTCAATTCTATCTTGGTGAGTATGGTATTGCGGCGACCACACGCAAGACCCATATTCAAGAGTTGGACGAACAAGAGAAGTGTAAAGCAACTTTGTCGTGTAAGGATCCTCGAATTCTTTGGCCCATCTTTTGATGAACCCGAGTAGTCGAAATGCCTTATTGACAATGGTGGTGGCCACTAAGGTAGCCAACAAGTAGGTAGAGGTCTCTTCTAGAGAGTAGCTTGGTCCTTCAATCAACTTTAGGATTGGTGAGCTCTTTAGCCTGCCGCATCCCTGGTTGGAAGAACCAGTAGCGTTCGGTCAATCTTCCAGCCCAGGTTTTCACCAGGAAGGAGATAGTTGAGCACCCCACGCCACAGAAGGGTTCGGGGCCAAGCAGGGGGGCTGATGACCCAGCCCTCGCTAGTTCGTCCGCCTGCTCGTTGCCCTGGAAACCAGAATGTCCAGGTACCCAAATTAGGGTAACTTTGTTCTTATTTGACACCCGCCTGAGACAGTTCCAGCAGTCAGCCACCATACGCGAGCCTTCTCTTTTTGTGGAGAGGGCCAGTATGGCCGCTTGGCTGTCCGAGAAGATGTATATGTTCGCTCCTCTAATCCCCTTCTCAAGGATAAGACGGCAGCAGAACTCGATGGCGTGAACCTCTGATTGGAAGACTGTAGGCCAGTTGCCCATAGCAATAGAGGTTTTGGAGGTGGGACCAAATATCCCAGCTCCAACCCCCTGATCAGTCTTTGACCCGTCGGTATACCAATGTATACCATTGGGGTCTCTGATGGGGTTGCCAGCATCCCAGTCCCTACGGTCCGGGATGAGGGTTCTGAATTTTGCACCAAAGAAGAGTTCCTTGGTCATAGAATCTGATCTGGTGCAGATCTCTAGGCCAGGAATATCTTTGATTAGGCTAGCATGCCCTGATTCGGTAGCTAGAAGCCCAGATTGAAGCTTAATTCTAAGAAGGCTCATAGCAGCAACTTCTTTAATGCGGATGTGCAGCGGAGTCAGATTCAAAATTGATTCCATAGCTGCGGTGGGACAGGTGCAAAGTGCACCCGTCAAGGAGAGCCACAGCAGCCTATGCAGTTTCGTGCATTTGTTGATGGCAGTGACCTGCGTAACCTTAGGCCACCAAACAATAGCAGCGTAGGTTACGATCGGTCTTACCATCATCTCAAATAGCCACCGGAAGGTGCAGGATTTGAGACCCCAGATTCTACCGAAGAGTCTTCTGCATGCCCACATGGCATGAGTAGCCTTTGATAGAGTGTTATGTAGGTGGGAGTTCCAGTTTAGTCGTTTATCAAGGGTTACCCCTAGATATTTGACTTCATTAGAAAGGTGCACGGGAGAGCCGCCAATGTATAATTGACCAATGTCAACAGAGTAACGCTTAGTGAATGGAACAATGATTGCCTTTTGTGGGTTGATGCTAAGACCTACATCTTCACACCACCTACTGACCGTGTTCAGAGCTGATTGCATCAACTCTGTCACGGTGTTGGCAAAGTTCCCGTCCACTACGAGAGCCAGGTCGACGGCATAGCCAATCGCTTCCACGCCCTGTTCTGCAAGTATAATTAGTAGTTCGTCGACTACTAGGGACCAGAGCAAAGGGGATAGGACCCCTCCCTGGGGACACCCTTTAACCGCACTAATATTGGCGGTCGTCGTGTCCAGGGTAGAGGAGATAGTCCGGTGTTTGTGCATGGCGTCAATCCACCGGATTTTGGGACGGGCAATATTCCTGCGCTCAAGCGCAGCAGAGATAGACCCGTAGCCGGTGTTATCGAAAGCACCCTCTGTATCAAGAAAAGAACACAAAGCAATGTTCTTTGATATGAAGGCTTTTTCAATTTTTCCCACTAATTTGTGGAGAGCGACCTCTGTCGATCTACCGGCTATATACGCGAACTGCGTGGGGTGCAGAGGGTTGTTTTTCTGCAGAGACCACCGAATGTGCATGTCTAAGAGCCTTTCTGCAGTCTTAAGCACAAAGGAGGTAAGGCTGATCGGCCGATATGACTTAGGCTGGTCAAGAGGACGATTTCCCTGTTTGGGAATGAATACCACATTGACTCTCCTCCAAGAGTTGGGTATGTGTCCCCACGTGAGACTAGCTCTAAGTAGGCCGACCAGTGGATCGAGGATATGATCCAGGCTGTTTTGAAGAAGGGCTGGAAAGATTTTATCACCCCCTGGGGCTTTAAAGGGAGCGAAAGAATCTAGAGCCCATTTGACCTTTTCAGGGTCGAAAATGGTTCCAGATAGGCTGGATCCACGTGAGTGGGGTGACAAGGTGGCGTCAACGTGACTGGAAAGATCTGGGTTCGCCACGGAACCTGGGAAGTGAACTTGCAATAAAAGTTCAAGTATTTCCCTGCAATCTTGAGTGAAAGAGCCATCTGCTCTTTTGAGAAGCCCTATACCATTAGACGACCCTTTGACTAATACTTTGTGGAGTCTCGCTGCCTCTGGCAACGATTCTATGCTACCACAGTAGCTGCGCCACGTATCGCGTTTGGAGCGTCTAATGTTCTTGTTATAGTGTGTGAGAGCGTCCCTATAGACGTCCCAACCTATGCACAGAAGTCCACAAGCCGCTGAACCTCTGCGGGGGGTGCATCATCCACATCGCCCGGAAAGTAAGCAGTGGCTTGCCGCGCCACTACGGCAGCAGCGCTGGTAGACGCCACCGGGGCGGCAGCTACTGCCGTCGCGTAGTTGGGGCAACCTTCGTCGCTTCCGGAGGGTCGTCGGTTGGGGGGGGGGAATGGTTGGAGAAGGGGAAGAGGGAGGGGCAGGAGAGGGGGAGGCTCTGGGGACGGAGTTCTTCAGGAGAAGCTTAACTCGTCCAAAGACGTTGCACTCCGTCAGAGCCTTATACGACTCCTCGTCGACCAACATCCTCGGATGTGGTGAGCTTTAGGAAACTCAGTCTCCTCCAGTAGTTTGATGTCAAGGGAGCTTATGGACCTGATGTGTCCAACGGCTCCCCTGACCCAGTCAGCAGTGCGGCTGTCTTCGCACACCAGGAGCAGGCATTCGTTTCGGGGTATGCAACCCTCGAAACCTGGACTGGCGCCCGGTGTGGGATGAAGCAGCACAGCCTTGGCGATGCTTGCTTTCACCGTAGCCACCTGCTCCGGTGAAAGCGGATTTTTGGGGTCAGCCGACGTGAAGCCCAGTTTCACGCTGCTTGCCACCTGGCTGTGAGGTGGCTTTGTGGACTCCACATGAGTCTTTTTGGGCTTCTTTGAGGACCCTTGGGCTTCGAGGACAGTATCGTCAGCGCGCGTCCGTTTGGCCTTGGTTTCCACGGGGGGCGCGGTGGCGATAGCTAGAGCCTCCGCTCTGCTCGAACCCTTCGCGAGTGCGGCTTTGAATAGCCTCTTCTCGCGTGTCTTCAATTTCACGAAGGCGTTCTCAGATTCCAGTCGCAGCTTCTGGATCTGAGAGCCTGCTTCCGTGAGACTTGACCTCTGAGAGGCCACGGAAGCGTCGTCAGCAAGGCTGATCAGGTCAGCATCAGCTTCCGCGTCAGAGGACATCACCTCGACGAGTTGCTGCCTGCCTGAGCAGCTGTTGGACGAGAAAGCAGCACTAACGCACTCATCGTCCAAGGGAGTCCGTGGCATGTCCGGGTCCCCTAGAGTACCAGGGCCAAGACCCGTGGTATTGGGGGTGGAAGCAAGCAGCCCACTGCCTGCAGTGCTGTTGATGGGGTCGGCCGTTAAGGCTTCGCCCTGGGTGGATGCTGTTAAAGTCGCATCAGACTTATCTGGTTTTAAAAAGTTATCCATATGTTTGGACCCACGAGTAGGCGGGAAGGGAAGGTCGCCCACGGCATAGCCCGCATACCGTGGGAAGTCTAGATGAAACTGGAGGGCGACAGGTATCCAGAGTCCGCATACTAACGACCGGGCTACCCCCCGGCCATGCATCCCTTGGCGTATGCTGTTCCGCCTTGGATTGGGGTGATTTATAGAATCACAATCTTCGCCCGACTACAATTAGTTAGCACCCCTAGCAGAGAAATGACCGTGCTAGGGGCCTGCTTCCAGCCGCCCTCACGTGGAGAGTATAGCCGCACTTCCGGCAGTAGGAGCAAGGACGAAACGTACCTCAGCCAAAGCTAGGGTTACATGTAGTTCCCCTTGCTGCCTCTGACGGCTGACGGGGGTGGGGATAACGAAATAAGAATTCTTGATCCAAAGGATTGGGGAAAACCCAGTAAAACCCAATCAGATCGGTAGATTAATATTAGTTCTTAGCATGTAGTGTTAATTGATTAAGGATAGACAGTTTAACAGAGTAAAGGGAGGACTCGGAGTTGAAAACTCTAGACAGTCTCTTGTACTCAGCACAGAGAACTCGGAAAGGGTCATGCAAGCTGTAGTTAGTATTACAAAAGGCCAAGGATAGTGGCATAAAATTACGTGTAACTCTAGAAGGAATACAGAAGTTAATTTGAGTAAGCAGAATAGGGGAATCTATATTGTACTTTATTAGCTTTACAATAAACATAACGCCTAGCATAATACGACGGTTAGTGAAAGAAGGTAGGTTAATTAGAAGAAGTCTACTAGAGTATGGTGGTAAGTCTACACCCGGAACCCAATTAAAACTGCGCAAGGCAAAGAGTAGAAACTGCTTTTGAACAGACTCAATTCTATCTTGGTGAGTATGGTATTGCGGGGACCACACGCAAGACCCATATTCAAGAGTTGGACGAACAAGAGAAGTGTAAAGCAACTTTGTCGTGTAAGGATTCTCGAATTCTTTGGCCCATCTTTTGATGAACCCGAGTAGTCGAAATGACTTATTGACAATTTGTGTAATGTGACGATCAAATTTCAATTTATGAGCAAAGAGGATACTCAAATCAGCTACTTCAGATATTGTTAAGAGTGGGGTTAAGTTAAGATTGTAATTGATGACATGATATTTACCTCTGTAAAATGACATAACCTTGCACTTTAAACAGTTAAGATGCAGCAGATTATGGCTGCACCATTCAGAAAACAAGTCAAGATCTGTTTGAAGAAGGTCATTTGAAGGATCATTGTGAGCCAAACAGAGTTTCACATCATCAGCATATGTACATAAGAATATTAGAGTGAAAGAGTATTGAAGGAAGATCGTTGATAAAAAGGTTAAATAGCAATGATCCAAGGTGGCTGCCCTGAGGAACACCAGAAGTAACTAATATCGGTTTAGAAAGACATTCTTTAAAAAGAACTCGTTGAGACCTGTTAGTTAAATAATCAGATATCCACAGAAGGAGCTTTTGAGGAAAACCAATCAAATTTATCTTATGAATTAAGAGATTATGATTTACGGAGTCAAATGCTTTACTGAATTCAGTATAGACCACATCAGTTTGCATTTTGTTCCGAAATCCTTGATTGATGAGAGATAAGAATTCTAAAAGATTAGTAGCTGTTGATCATGCCTGTATAAACCCATGTTGATGGGGTGAAATTATAGATTTACACATAAAAGTTAACAGACCCGTAAAATTTTTTTCAAAAATCTTAGGAATTTCGGACAATTTGGAAATACATCTATAGTTCTTCACATCATGGTTAGAACCACTTTTGTGAAGAGGAATGGAAAAAGAGTTTTTCTAAATAGGTGGGAAATAACTATTGGATAGTGACAAGTCAAATAGCTTATGAATTGGCTTCAAAATCGAATCAGCACAAAATCTAAATACGCATGCTGGGATTCCGTCAGGGCCAGGAGAAAAAACGGGTTTTATTGATTTATGATCATTTAGTAGAGAGGTTTTGTCGATAGAGAACAGAAGACAGTGTTAATATTTTGTATACTATAAGGGTATGGATGTAAAGGGGAACTATAAGGTTCTGTTAAATAAGTTGATTAAAAAAAGTCTGCAAACAAATCGGCGGCTGCCTGATCATCAGTTGCTTCCTTATTTTCGTATGATAGAGAGGGAGGAAATCTACCTGATTTACGTTTTAAGTTAACAAAGTTATAAAACTGCTTTGGGTTCTGAGCAAACTGCAAACGGCAGCGACGCAAATACTTTTTGTAACAATTTGCATTCAGAGCAATAAAGTTTGCTCTTGCAGCAATATAACGTGTAAAATCTGAAGGATTACGAGTTAATTTAAATTTTTTAAAATACCGCGATTTCAAATTTTTCAGCCTTACTAACTCACGTGAAAGCCAAGGAGGCCTATTGGACTTTACGGGAAAAGTAACAGGAACACATTGATCAAAAAATGAGTTCATAGAGGAATAAAAAAATGAAATGCATGTATTAAGATCAGAACATGAATAATGAAATGACCAATCTTGTTCCAAAATTAAACAATTATTTTTGAAAATCGGTCCTACGAAAACAACGTCATTTTACTGTAGGGGAAACAGTTGCAGTTTGCATAGAAGTTGGCAGAGTTAGAACCAGGTCCAATGTAGGATGATAGCGATCTTCAGGAAGAACTAAGGGATTTATTCTAGAGATAGTATTTAGTAAAATGTCAGAAGAGAAAATTAAATGAAGCATTCTACCACTACAATTAGGAACAGTGTTTATTTGATAAAGAGATAGCTCCGAGAGGCCATTTAAAGAAGAGTTATATACAGAGGGCACAAATATATCGGATTGAGATGACCAAGTAACTTCTGGTAAGTTGAAATCACCAAAAACTAGCAGATAATCTCTATTAGATAGTTTGGAGGCAACAGATTGGATGGATGAAAGATGGTCCAGGTAGACAGATATATCAGATGAGGGAGGAATATATGAACAGGTAATGTATATTGAAATTTGACACATCGTCATTTTAACACATCGTCATTTTAACACATAAAAATTCTAAGGAAGAACAATGGTCTAACGGAACAAGTTCGGAAGGAAGATCAGATTTTACAGCTATAAGAACACCACCTCCAATTCGTGATAAATGATCACATCTGAAGGAGGTGTACTTATTAGGAAAAATTGAGCGGTTTTCTACATCAGGTTTTAACCAGGTTTCGGTAAATATTAAAATTTGATGATCGAACGATACACTATTCAAAAACAAATTAGAGAGCTTAGAGTTTAGGCTTCTAACGTTTTGATAAGCGAAATAAAGATTGGATATTTCTACTGGTTTTTTGATGTCCCACTAGAAGAAGAAGAGGAGCGAGAAGTTGAAGGAAGCGGTACCGCAGTTCGATTTTTTTGTTTTGGTGAATACTCCCTTACAATTAAGTCAGGCGGCCAGAAGGTTTCGCTGCAAACAGATTGAAAATTGTCTGCAGGTATACTTATTTTAAAGGATGAGATATCTCGCGTGTAGTTAAAGTTAAACTTCTCTACAACAATGTTCGGTACAGAAATTTTTTATTGAATATATGATTTTACATCATCAAACGAAGTATCGGGTGCAAGGCGTGAAACGAAAACCTGTTTCTTGGGCTTAACCGCGACAAGCGATTTAACGTTTGAAACAACCGTTTGAGTAGGCAATAACTGGAGTTGTTATACCTAAAGGAGTTGCCGGTGGAAGTCTGGAAGGCTCATTTTACGCATTTTACGCAAAGTGGGCTCTTTCACCCGACAAACTTTGCATGACCATTTCAGGCCAGATTCATTGTTGTTGAGGGAGTCTTTGACTCATGCTGTTGGCCGATGCATCTTATGTGATAGAATTTATCACACAACCAGCAGTAAACAAAGTCCGGCTTTGAATCGGGCTTACGTTTGCACGAAGTTGCGGAGCACACAAACATTTTTATTGAAACTAATATGCTTTGAAAAAAGGGTAGGGAACACCAAAAAAAAACAAACAAAATGTTAAAGCGAGTTACGAAAGATAAGTTCAAAAAGGAAAAAGATAAAAAAGAGCAAGAAAGCAAAGGTAATCTAATGTTACACAGCTGGTTACTACTAACACGAGCACAAGCGTAGTTTACAAAAGAGCGTAAGAAAGCGTGGGAGTGAGAGCGCGAGACAGTGTAGACGCGAAAACAAGAAAAAGGAACAACACAGCTATAACGAAACAACAGTTGAGCGGCAGGCGACGGTGGGATACCCTTGGACGTATGTTGCCATAGAAAGTATTTAATTGTATAATACTAATCGCTAGCTAGAAATTAATCATAACACTGCAGTGCGCTGCCACCTTGCTTCAATTTCAATACGTTGCCAATAATTTATCGCCGCAATTTCCTAGCGCGCGAAAGACTGCCAATAGCGGTGTAAGCAGTATACATCGGTATTTCTTTATAAATTTTAAATGAGCCAATATCGATAACTTGCAATATATCGAATAGTCAAAATTAATATATATTTAATTGCATTTTATGGTTTTGTATTTTTTATTGACCCTAAAATATGAATAATTAAATAGTAATCATATGTGCAGGTACGCATATTATGAATATTTACACATGCATGCATCTATGTACTTGCATACATTCAAATTCATCTGTACGCCACCTATTGGTTGAGTGTTCGCATATATTTATGCACAAGTATTTTCGGTAATTGACATGTGCATGAAAAAGAAGAGTCGAGAAATAGCTCGCGCATCGCGCTCGCATCATTTGTCCTTTTGTTTCCTGCACAAGTAATTTAGTTCTGACGCCATCGACAACTTCTTGGCTGGTCGAAGGGTCGAAATGGTTAATCTAATAACTTCAGTGTTTATTGTCCGATCGGATTGCAATTTGGAGGATAAGTTCATATAGTATTTGTCTATATATATGCTAAAGCAGAACGTAAAAAAATGAGTACTTCCAATGTAAATAGCAATGTAAATCAAAATTTGCGGGGGCGGTAGGCGTGTTATTCAAAATTGAAAATAAACTTGATCTGCGTATGGTATACAGAAATCTTCATGCTAAATTTGGTGTCCCTAGCTTTTGTAATAGCTGAGATCGGCGCGTTCATCCAGACAGACGGACAGACAGACGGACATGGCTCAATCGACTCGGCTAGTGATCCTGAGCAAGAATATATACTTTATGGGGTCTCCGACGCCTCCTTCTGCCTGTTACATACATTTGCACAAAGTTAGTATACCCTTTTTTGACCATTTTCAATGGTGCAAGGGTATAAAAAGAGAGCACAGCGCAGTACACTCAGAGAGCGATGCAGGCGAGAATGGGCGTGGGAGTGCGAACTAGTAACAAAAACGAAAATAACAAGACGCTAAAGACGCGTCAGTTAATCAAGAATAAAATCTATTGTACTTTAAACACAATATTAGTGGTTATAACAGACACCCGTGAATCTCACTTGTTAGCACAGACACTGTACACTGCTAGATCACAACTTCAAAACACAATGAATACAGCAAATCACGTTAATTTGGAGTTTAAAAAATAAGATAAGTGGAGCGAAATCAAAGCACAGCCGATCACCACTACGAGATACCATACTATGGAAATAGAAAGTTTAATAAAACACAATAAAACACACGTCTCCCAATTTTAGAAAAAAAATTTTAGAAAAAACATTTCGTCCGCTCTTTTATTTTATTGCTCACAAATAGTCCCAATAATCTACCAACTACTTCCCTAACCTGCGAGAATGAGGCTATTGAGGATTAATAATATATAATATATATATAAATATGTAAAATATTTATAGTGGTATAATATGTATCCCCATCTTTAGTAAAACACAAACGCATAAATAAGTCTCTCTCTTCGTTTATTTCTACTCGACGTTTTCATCGTTAGCATTTGACTGACTCTCTCTCCGTTTGCGATCTGCCTCTACGCATGTTGCTAGAGAGCCGATGTTGCGAAACAGAAAGAATGTCACCCGAGAGCGAACAATGACTAAAGCATAATGTTTATATACAATGTTGATATACCAAACTTATATACACTGTGTATGCATACTATCTGTAGCCTACTACAATTCGGCCATCCTGACATTTAAGATCACCTGACCTTGTCAAAATTTTCAACTTATAACTATTACATTGTTCTTAGTCGCTATTTGTTTAATTCTTAAAATTTTCTTATACTTAATTATACAAATTCATTTTCTACTCCCTATCAAATGTTTAATATTTTAACTACTCCAGATACCTTGATATGGATTAGGCGCCAATTGAAAACCTTAAAAATCTTTAATTAAAAACCTATCATTTTTCAATACCTTCTCTATTACATATGGACCCATATGTTTAGGTATTAGCTTTATAGCCACTCCTCCTGTATTATCGAAATTCTTAACCATAATATAATCTCCTACTTTATACTGCGTACTTTGTTTTCTTCTTACTATTATATCTTTTTTTATTATCACTTTGTGCTTTTAATTGCGATTCCGATCCTTTTCACCTAATTATTTTCAAGTCTCTAATTTCACTAACATTTCTAACTCTTCTAATTTTTATCTTAATTCATCAATAATGTTCCCCTTTTGCTCAATTCCAAACAACATCTTGCTCGGAGATTGAGCTACACTTCTTTGTTTGGTATTATTCAGAGAAAATTATACGTCTTCAATAACTGCATCCCAATGCAATCCCTTTTCAATGTCTGTCAATTTAGCTATCATAGGCCCTACTATTCTGTTGACTCTTTCTACCTGTCCATTGGCCTGGGGTGATATTGAAATACTAAAAGTATTATGTGTGTTCATTTGGCAACAACCATATTCTGAAATTTGGTCACACTGATCTGAAGTTCTTTGTTTTTGTTTTTCTGGAAACTTCCTTCTTCTTTTGTTAACTTAACTTCTGAACGAATCACAACTCCGTCGCGCTTGTGTCAAATAAAACAATTATTAAACTTTAACTAAATCGCCTCGCGTTTTACTCCATCATTTCCAATAGGTGAACCTGTCGCTATCTTTATGTTATTAATATTATATTCTCCCATAAATTTTGCAAAATCTTCGGATGTAAAACAGGTCCTCCTATCTGACACTATAAATTTCGGCCTGCTATATGATCTAAAATAATCCTTTAATGCTAGAATCACTTCACTTGTGTTCTTTGTCTTTGTTGCATATAACCTATCATACGAGGGTCGTTTGATAAGTCCGTGACTTTTTGAATAAAATATATTTTTTTCGTCAAAGAAGCGTTTTATTTCTCAACATAATCTCCTTTTAGCTCTATACATTTAGTCCAGCGTTTTTCCAATTTTTTTATTCCTTCCAAATAATAGGTTTTCTCAAGGCCCTCAAAATAGTCGTTTGTTTCTGTGATGACCTCTTCATTTGACCCGAATCTCTTACCGCCGAGCCATTTCTTCATGTTTGGAAACAAAAAATAGTCACAGGGGGCTAAATCTGGAGAATATGCTGGATGGGGTAGCAGTTCGTAGCCCAATTTATGAAATTTTGCCATGCTGACTACACACGTGTGCACCCGTGCATTGTCCTGATGGAACAGCACTTTTTTTTCGACAAATGCGGTCGTTTCTGCTTCAAATCAATATCGAATCTGTCCAAAAGCTCTGAATAATATTCGCCGGTGATCGTTTTACCCTTTTCAAGGTAATCGATGTGAATGATACCTTGTGCATCCCAAAAAACTGTGGCCATGACCTTGTTGGCCGACAGACCCACCTTGGCCTTCTTTGGTGCACGTTCACCCGGAGAAACCCACTGTCTTGATTGTTCTTTGGTCTCTGGTGTGGTGTGGTGGATCCATGTTTCGTCTACGGTAACGAAACGGCGCAAAAATTCGTTTGGATTGCGGTTGAACATCGCCAAACACTCCTTTGAAATGGTCACACGGTTGCGCTTATGGTCGTGTGTGAGCAATCGCGGCACCCATCGCGCGGAAAGCTTTTTCATGTCCAAATATTCATGTAAAATGTGATGTACCCGTTCAGTTGAGATGCCTACAGCCTCAGCTACCTCACGCACTTTCATTCTCCGATCATCCAATATCATTCCATGGATTTTGTCGACGATTTCTGGCATGACGACCTCTTTTGGGCGACCTGAACGTTCGGCATCACTTGTACTGGTACGACCACAACGGAACTCAGTAAACCATTTCTTAACCATTGAAATTGATGGTGCAGAGTCCCCATAATATTTATCAAGTCTTTCCTTGGTTTCGGTGATGGATTTTTTACGCAAAAAATAATGCTTAATTAGCACACGAAATTCACTTTTTTTCCATTTTCGTTAAAATTCACGAGATCGTCTGCTTTCAATGCCTATAAAACGCAAACTAAGAAACGCAGCTTTCTCAAAATTTTACAGTCAGCTGTTAATCGATAACTGCTGACAGGAGCAGTGTTGTATTTAGAGCAGGTGCGCGGCAAATACAAAAAGTCACGGACTTATCAAACGACCCTCGTATTTAGTGAATCCGTCTATTATTACAAACAGATGTTTCTTTTCCCTACCATTATCTACCGGTCCGTAATGATCGATGTGTATTATCTCAAACGGCACGATCCCCTTTGGGATGCCATGCAGCATTCCATCTTCGTTTTTCGACTTTGTTGAAAATGCCACACATCTCAAACAATTTCCTATATGCCTAACAATTTTTTCTTTCATATTAAAAAACCAATAAGTCTTAACTATAGCATCTATAGCCTTATCTCTCCCTAAGTGACCTAATTCATTGTGATATTTATATAAAATTTTCTCTTCCATTTCTTCTGGTAGACAATACAACAATCTTCCATCATTTGCCTTCTTACGAAGTACACCATTTCTCATTTCAAAAATTTTATCTTCCGTTTTCTCTAACTTTTTTCTAATATCTTTCAACTTTTCATATTTAGCTTGACAAATAAATAAATTATCTTCAAAGCTATTAGTATCTCACTAATATGTTCGTATTTCTGCTTAATGCTGCATATGCTTTCCTGCTTTATGAACTACCTCAAAATCGTACTCTAATAATTCTAATGCCCACCTCGCAATCCGAGGGTTTAATTCTACTCCATTTAACGTTAACCTTAATGCGTTTCAGTCCGTAACAATTTTAAATCTGTTTCCCTGTACATAGATTCTAAATGTTTTTAATGCATACAGGATCGCTAATGTTTCAAGTTCAAAACTACGATATTTGGCCTCATCCTTTGTTGTGGCTTTCGAGTAAAAAAAAAAAAGGTTCCAGTTCATATAATCTTTCCATTGCAATAACATTGCACCAAAACCTTGTGAACTTGCATCTGTATGTAACTTTATTTCATCCTTATAATAATATAACCCTAACACTGGAGCTTCCACTAACTTTTTCTTATGTGTCTCAAATCATTTTAACTCTTTTTCCTCAAACTAAAATTCTTTATCGATAAGTCATATAAAGGTATTGAAATCGTTCAAAAACCCTTAATGAATCTTCTAAAATATGAACATAATCCCAAAAAGCTTCTGACACCATGCACCTTATCTGGTACTGGAAAATCTCTAATTGCTTCTATTCCCTTGTCATAGGCCTGTATTCCCTTACTTATTATTACAAATCCAAAATATTGTACACTCGATTGTAGAAACTCACATTTGTCCATTCTCAGCTCTAATTTGTTCCTCGTCAATCTGTCAAAAACTTCTCTAAGTACCTCCAAATTTTCCTTTATTTCTTTGCTAGCTATCATAATGTCATTCATATATATTATAACTTTATCCTTCCTTACCATATCCTCGAAAATTCAATTAATAAATCTATGAAAGACCACCAGTGCATTTTTCAGCCCCATTGGCATCCTTAAAAATTCAAACTGTTAAAGGTGTCATAAAAGATGTGTATTTAATTGATTCTTTACCAACAAAAACATGAAAGTAGCCATGTTTAAGATCAAACTTCGAAAATATCGATTTATTTACTAATCTATTCCACAAATCATCAATCAACGGTAAAGGATAATTATCTTTAACCATTGTTTTATTAAGTTTTCTGTTATCAACACATAACCTTAGATCTCCTGTTTTCTTTTTCACTAACACTTTTGGAGATGCATACTCTGATTCACTCAGTTTAATGATTCCGTTTTCTAAATACTCATCCAAAATAATCTGCAACTTTTCTTTTTCGGTATATGCTGATCTTCTAGGAGAACAACTAAACGGTTTCGAGTCCTCTAATATTAATTGTTTTTCACACCGAATCTCCGGTTCGGTCATTCTTTATTAACGTAACATAACTTTATTCTTTATTAAATTAACAATCTACCAACTCAGTGAATTGACATCTCCCATTATAATTCACTTGATCACCTATTTTGTATTCAATTGAGTCATCTATTATATTAATTTCAAGCATTTCCCTCTCCACTGTTATTATTTCAAAATTGACAGCTTTTTCTAATTTTTTTCTAACCTTGTCACTAATCATTTGTCTTTCACTACAACCTTGAATAACACTATCGCTAACTGTTTTATTATTATTGTACATATTTGCTTCTAACATTTTATCGTTTTTTGTTATTGTAACAAAGCTTTCACTCGCTATCCATTTTCGGTCCTCAAATTTTCGCCTTGCCTCGAATTTTGACTTCCTCTCACCAAACATCGATATCAGCTCAGCCGCCAACTGCTCCGTTGGTAGCAATACGCTCTCCGGATCTGCATGCAACCACATGCATGCTTTATCTTTTATCTTACTGACAATCAACATCTTCATAAACGGTTCATTTACACCACAAATGCTGGCTATATTCTTCACTTGTGAGATCCATTTGAGCGCAACGAAAATTCGTTTATTACATACGCTATAATAAATCAATATTTTGTTGTTTGTTTTCCCTCGCCGCACTTTTTGTTGCTAGGTTTGGCAACTTTGTTGCTAGTGCTTCTAATTTCATCATTTCCTCCAGCTGCGTCGTTTCTATTGCCCACTGTAATGCCTCGCCGCTCTCCGTAGCCGTCTTGTTGTTCTGCTCGCCTCCGTCTTTATTGCCTTCCTCGTCGCCGTCTTTGTCGACATCCTCGTCTCTGTCTTCGCTGTTGCAAATTTTGTTTTCGTCGCTATTCCTGTTGCCGCCGTTATTGTTGCGAGCGCCGTCTGCGCACGTTGCTTCGGTCGCTATGTTCGCCGGAACTTTTGTTGTTGTGCACGGTGCTATTCTCATCGCCGTCTTCGTTCCATCTCCAGCTTCGCGGCGACTTTCGTCATCTTTGTACTCTTCGTCTTTTCCGTTAGTTCTTTTGCCTATTTGAACATTATTACCGCCGCCTTCGTAGAATTTTTTTTTCATCGATTTTTAATAATATTTCAATTTATTTCGCTTCTCGTTTATTAGTTTATTCAAACGCAAAATCAATTCTCTCTTTGTTCCCGTGGTCGGTTCCTTTAACTCGCTCAACCACCTTTTAATTGCGCCGTCGATGCACTGTTTATATTTCTTTTTTTTAGCTCGGCCCACTTCTGTTATTGTAGGGGTATAATATGCATCCCCCTCTTTAGTAAAACGCAAACGCACAAATTAGTCTCTCTCTTCGTTTATTTGTACTTGACATTTTCAGCGTTAGCATTTGACTGACTCTCTCTCTACGCATGTTGCTAGAGAGCCGATATACAATACAATGTGTATGCATACTATCTATTGTACAATACATATCCTCTAGTCTACTACAGTAGTAAATTCGAATTCGGCGATTCAATACAGTTATTAACAAAAGTTTTTTGGCTAAGTCGGACGATAACCACCTCGAGAGATTGATGGTGATGGAGAGAGGGAAGGAGAGTGGAATATTATATGCAAATTGCAGCTGGAGCTTTACGCATAACGGGTTTTTTGAAAAGCGTTCGCCATTGTTCGATAAGAATTTGTATTTGTACTTTGTATTGATTTGCGACTCCTTTGACCGGATCTCCGATATACTCGCTCTCCCTTCTTCTCTCATTCTCTCTTTATGTTGGTTCCTGCGACTGCGTCTACGCGTGACGCAAGTAGTGACTTGCTGCAGGGGTTGCTCCTTGGCAGGAGTGGGACAGAGGGGGCTGACTTGACTAACCCGCAGCATTTCTTTCTCTTATGAGTTGAGCCCCGACTTGCCATGCCACCGAAAAACAAACAAATTGCTCACTGAAAGTGGAAAACTTCCACAACTTCTCGCGCCTCTTCTTCTTCTAGTGGGACATCAAAAAACCAGTAGAAATATCCAATCTTTATTTCGCTTATCAAAACGTTAGAGGTCTAAACTCTAAGCTCTCTAATTTGTTTTTGAATATCGTTCGATCATCAAATTTTTATTTTTATTTTGTTACCGAAACCTATTTAAAACCTGATGTAGAAAACTGCTCAATTTTTCCTAATAAGTACACCTCCTTCAGATGTGATCGTTTATCACGAATTGGAGGTGATGCTCTTATAGCTGCAAAGTAAGATATTCCATCCGAACTTGTTCCATTAGACCATTGTTCTTCCTTAGAATTTGTATGTGTTAAAGTAATGATGTGTTTAATTTTAATTTACGTTACCTGTTTGTATATTCGTCCATCATCTGATATATCTGTCTACCTGGACCATCTTTCATCCATCCAATCTGTTGCCTCCAAACTATCTGATAGAGATTATCTGCTAGTTTTTGGTGATTTCAACTTACCAGAAGTTACTTGGTCATCTCAATCCGATATATTGGTGCCCTCTGTATTTAACACTTATTTAAATGGTCTCTCGCCGCTATCTCTTTATCAAATAAACACTGTTCCTAATTGTAGTGGTAGAATGCTTGATTTAATATTCTCTCCCGACATTTTTCTAAATACTATCTCTAGAATGAATCCCTTAGTTCTTTCTGAAGATCCCTATCATCCTACATTGGACCTGGTTCTAACTGCGCCAACTTCTATACAAACTGCAATTGTTTCCCCTATAGTAAAATCACGTTGTTTCCGTAGGACCGATTTTCAAAACTAGAATTATTTAATTCTGGAACATGATTGGTCATTTCTTTATTCATGTTCTTTTCCCGTAAAGTTTAATAGGCATCCTTGGTTTTCACGTGAGTTAGTAAGGCTGAAAAATTTGAAATCGCGGTGTTTTAAAAAGTTTAAATTGACTTGAAATCCTTCCGATTTTACGCATTATATTACTGCAAGAGCAAACTTTATTGCTCTGAATGCAAATTGTTTCAAAAAGTATTTGTGTCGCTGCCGTTTGCAGTTTGCTCAGAACCTAAAGCAGTTTTATAACTTTTTCAACTTAAAACGTAAATCAAGTAGTTAACTTTTATGTGTAAATCTATAATTTCACCCTATCAACATGGGTTTATAAAGGCAAGATCACAGCTTCTAATCTTCTAGAATTTTCATCTCATATTAATCTAGGATTTCGGAACAAAATGCAAACTGATGTGGTCTATACTGACTTCAGTAAAGCATTTGACCCCGTAAATCATAATCTCATAATTCATAAGTTAAACTTGATTGGTTTTCCTCAAAAGCTCCTTCTGTGGATATCTGATTATTTAGCTAAAAAGTCTCAACGAGTTCTTTTTAAAGAATGTCTTTCTAAGCCGATCTTAGTTACTTCTGGTGTTCCTCAGGGCAGCCCCCTTGGACCATTGCTATTTAACCTTTTTATCAACGATCTTCCATCATACTCCTTCACTCTAACATTCTTATGTATGCTGATGATGTGAAACTCTGTTTGACACACAATGATCCTGCAAATGACCTTCTTCAAACAGATCTTGACTTGTTTTCTGAATGGTGCAGCCATAATCTGCTGCATCTCAACTGTTTGAAGTGCAGAGGTAAATATCATGTCATCAATTATAATTTTTTTTATTTATTTATTTAGTTTATAGTCGAACTATGATCAGTCGACTTTTTTAAAAGTAAAGAAACAATTAAAATTAAATTTAAATTATTTAAGTTGAATTTTAAACTAGAGGTAATTTTAAATTAAGGGTAAAACCTTAAATGTAAAAAAAAGAAAAAATTAAAAATTGTGCAAATGTGCAAACTGGGATAAAGAAAAGCCGATCCAACATTTGTTGCAGAGGATTGGGGAAAACCCAGAAAAACCCAATCAGATCAGGAGAGTTAGTGTTAGTAACCAAATGTAAATAAAATTATGAGTAGAGTGTTAAAGCATGCAGTATGTTGAAAGTACTACTATGAATACAAAGAAGACAATTATGTATTTGACTAAATTCTAGATAAGTGGGCGAGGAGTTGTAATTTTAAGCTAGATATCAAGTTGTTATTGTTAGCTACAATTAAGTATAGTTTATTATAGTCCGAACATAATACCCTGAATGGCTCATGCAGGGCATAGTTCGAGCTACAATTGGGAAGTTTTAGAAGAAGGTAATTACGGGTGATTCTACCAGGGACAGAAAAGTGTAGTCTACTAAGTAAGTCGCTACTATCTATGTCACCTTGGATAAGGTTGTTAATAAATATAACACCAAGCATGGTTCTACGATTAGCTAGAGAAGGCAGATTAAGTAACAAAAGTCTACTAGGATAGGAAGGAAGTCTTGAATTTACATCCCAGTTAAGGCCTCGCAAGGCAAACATTAAGAAGTTTTTCTGTACGGATTCAATGCGGTCTCTATGAACTGTGTACTGAAGGTTCCAGACACATGATCCGTACTCGAGAATTGGACGAACAAGCGAAGTGAAGAGAGTCTTAGTTAAGTAAGGATCGTGAAACTCCTTGGACCATCTCTTAATAAAGCCGAGTACACCCATAGCTTTATTAACCATTGATGATATATGTTCAGAAAACTTGAGTTTTCGGTCCAAACGGACACCTAGATCATCAACCAGGGAAATTCTTTCCAAGGTACAACCACAAAGAGAGTATGATACGTAGTTTGGGCAGGCACGTGAGAATGTCATCAGCTTGCATTTTGAGCTGTTCAGATTAAGGAGATTTGCACGACACCAAGAAAAGAAACAATCTAGGTCAGATTGAAGGCGAGAATGACAGGAGTCGTCTCTAAATTGAAAACAGTGCTTGACATCATCCGCGTACATGAGAGTACGTGAGTTAAGTATGACCGTTGGGAGTATTTTTAAAGAGGACTCGTTGGGTTCTGTCACTCAAATAGCTCACAATCCAACTAAGAAGTTTTGGTGAGAAACCGAGAAGATTTAGTTTATGTGCAAGAAGGGAATGGTTGACTGAGTCATATGCCTTACTGAAATCAGTATAAATGACATCAGTTTGAAGATTTTCCTGAAATCCTTTTACCACAAAGGATGTCAGCTCAAGCAGATTTGTCGTGGTAGAACGACGCTTCACAAATCCGTGTTGAAAAGGGGATATAACGGATCTACTAAAATGCTGCAAGTGAGGAGTAATAACATTCTCGAAGAATTTCGGTATAGCCGACAATTTAGAGATACCTCTATAATTGCTTGCATCAGACTTGCTGCCCTTTTTATGTAAAGGGATGATAAAGGATTCCTTCCATATGGATGGAAACGAGGCAGTTACTAAGGACAGCGAAAACAGTTTGAGCAATGGCTTACATAAGGAGTTGGCACAGTATCGAAGTACACAGGCGGGGATACCATCGGGACCTGGTGAGAAGACTGGTTTAACCAATCGAAGATCCCTAATAAGTGAACTTTCATTCAGTAAAGGTGTGAAGATGCCATTCGAGCTTGGTACGCTATATGGATAGGAGTGAATGTTTGGCGTAGAGGAAGAATAAGTTGTTTGAAAAAACTTGGCAAACATATCGGCAATGGCCTGATCTGTGTTCGCCTCAGCATTATCGAACATAAGTTTAGAAGGAAAGCCCGCTGACCTACGCTTCATGTTAACAAAACTATAAAACTGTTTAGGATTCTGAAAGAACTGAATCCTACATTTGGTCAAATAGTTTTTATAACAGTTTTTATAACACTTCGCGTTAAGCACGGTAAAATTTGCCCGAGCAGTTAGGTAGCGGGAAAAGACAAGCGGTGAGTTTTTCAGCTTGTATTTCTTAAATAAGCTACTCTTTAAGTTTTTTAAGCGAGACAACTCTTTTGTAAACCAAGGAGGCCTACTTGAGCTTGTCGGATAGAAAAACGGAACACAGATATCAAAAGCAGAGTTAAGGGTTTTATAAAATATATTGATAGCCACTGACATATCAGTTGATAGATAAAAGTCAGACCAATCACAATATGAAATAAAATAATTTAACTTAACCCCACTCTTAACAATATCTGAAGTAACTGATTTGAGTATCCTCTTTGCTCATAAATTGAAATTTGATCGTCACATTACACAAATTGTCAATAAGGCATTTCGACTACTCGGGTTCATCAAAAGATGGGCCAAAGAATTCGAGGATCCTTACACGACAAAGTTGTTTACACTTCTCTTGTTCGTCCAACTCTTGAATATGGATCTTGCGTGTGGTCGCCGCAATACCATATTCACCAAGATAGAAAAAGCACTAAAGTGATGTTCATAATTCTCGACTTTCCGAGTATGGTTTTAAATTAAGAACAGAAATACAATATAATTATATGTCAATGAAGTTATAAAATCGAAATATTACATAAAAAATTAATATATATTTCAATTATGCAGTCTATATTGCGCGTTCTTTTCAATTCGGATTAACAAAACAGAAGACTGGATTCCTTCCCGACTTGCACTGAGAGAGATTAGAATGCACATGAAAACCACGATAAAAATAATTATCTTTAGTTGAGCTCGCCCGATAGTACAATAGATACAACTCGACCAATTTTGAAAACTGGAGCGATGAATATTTTGCAAAATTTAGAAATAATTTGATAAGTGGTATACTTAGAGGAACCTTAATGATGAATTTAATGTCACTAGCTTTTAGGAAAGCTGATATTTAGGCCTAAATATTTATACATATATATTATTTATGAATTCAGACCGAGGGTTTAGTAAAAAAAATAAAACACAATTGGTTTGTTTTTATTAAACACTGATAGCGTACTCAGTACTGAACTAGCGCCTAGAGGCGCGTTTGCGTTTATATAGGCAATTTGGCTTAACCAAAGAGCGAAGTATTTAAGAGAGTTGAGTTTGTAAACTCCTATTCTCTCGCAAAGAGAGAGATTCCCGAAAAATATGGGTAATTGGAGAATCCTGAGACGAGTGCGTTGACGACGACTCGGGTAATAAGGTTTTATTATTTCAGTTGGCTCGCCAAGTGATCGATGCCAAGTGATCGAATTCGAGTAATTAGGGGACAATTGTTATTGTCTCAGAGTCTGTGTTTATGGCTCACGATTTGTGGGAATGGAATTTTGGAGTAAGGGTGACTTTGAAACGTGACGCCGTGCGTGAATGACAACCAACGTTAACCGAAGGGCTTTTTGTTCTTTGTTTACAATTATGAGTTTATAGTAGTGTATGTTTTTACAATTATGTTATGTGTAGTTCGGGAGTTTGGGTGAGTTGTAGGTGTAAAATAGATATGTTACTTCCCCATCCTTTAAAAAAAAACATGTCCTCAGGCACTATTTTTAGGGTATAACACACGGGTATTTAATGAGGGTAGAATACTTCCAGAATTTGTAATGGTTTTGCTTTCTAGGGTTTGATTTTTGAATTTTACAATTAACTTTTGGGGGATAGTTTTATATTTATAGATGAAGTAAAATATTACGATTATAACTATTATAGTTAATGCTGTAAGTGTTATTATTTGAAAGTCATTATTTTTTTGGTTGTGTTGTTCAATTATTTCTTTTGCCTGAATGTATTCGACTGGTTCAAGTTTGGTTACATTATTGTTTACATAGATAGTTTGAGTATAGTCTAACATTGTGTTGGTAATTAATATTTCCTCTAATTGAACGGAACAATTAAATGCTTTTATCATGTTATTGCCTTCTATTATAATTTCTCTATTGATACAATTTTGGTTTAGAATGGTCTTGGGAAGGTTCCACGTTCCATATTTTATTTCAAAATCAGAATGTGTTTTACTGTATCTACATTGTGTAGAGGCCTGGTTTAATATACCTGTTATACATTTATTATGGAGTTTTGGCGACCTTTGTTTTTTATCATTTTGGTGGCTGGCTCGAGGTCAAGATCAAGTTGAATAAAATAAATATTTTCTTTTTATTGCTTTTTTATTTCGGTAACACTTCGGTAACCGTCTTCAGAGCTAAAACACAAAATTACAAAAATTTGATTTTTAACAATATTTCTTTAAAAATAAATTGAACAATACTAAATTACATACATATATTTTTCACGTCTGCTCTTGCGGGCGCGGAGTTCCTAACTGGCCTAATAAGTAAATGTCTATATATGTCAGCGCAGTTTTCTGTGTCCGTTTTGTAGTTTAATCTATCTTGTGTTGGTCTGTTTATTATGTGTAGCATTTCGAGAGTGTAACGTTTGTTCTTGTTGTAATATTATTGTTGCGTCAAAATTCGGAGAGTGATGTTTGCTTGCACAGTGGGCCATATGAGCTGTTTTGTGTCGTAATTTAAAATCAGATTTGTGTTGTGTTAATTTTGATTTTAATTTTAGTTTTGTCGTTCCTACGTATACACCATTGCATATTTCCGTACTGTTGCCACTGCAAGGAATTTTATAAATAACATTGTTTTTGTCTTGTGAATCTATTTTTCGCTTAGTATTATTATAAAAATGTTTTAATGTGTGGAACGGTTTATGTGCTATGTGTATTTCTGTACTATTGTAACAATCGGATCTCATTAATCGTTCTGATAACGTTGGTACATAGATTAGAGATCTTTATGATTTCACTTGTCTATTTGTAGTTTCTCTTGGTGTTTCCTGATATTTTATAATTAGTTTTTTGACTAGCGTTTTTGGAAAGTCATTGTCTGTTAGTATTTCTGTTATTTCCTTTTTAATCTCCTTATGATATATTTTGTCAGATATGTCAAACATGCGTTTTATACAGCCTCTTACTGTATTTATTATCATCGTCCTTGGGTGTTTTGAGTTGTAGTTTATAAGTCTTACAGATGCCATACTATTATTGTACATATTTGCTTCTTCTAACATTTTATCGTTTTTATTGTTATTGTAACAAAGCTTTCGCCCGCTATTCATTTTCGGTCCTCAAATTTTCGCCTTGCCTATAATTTTGACTTCCTCTCACCAAACATCGATATCAGCTCAGCCGCCAACTGCTCCGTTGGTAGCAATACGCTCTCCGGATCTGCATGCAACCACATGCATGCTTTATCTTTTATCTTACTGACAATCAACATCTTCATAAACGGTTCATTTACACCACAAATGCTGGCTATATTCTTCACTTGTGAGATCCATTTGAGCGCAACGAAAATTCGTTTATTACATACCCTATAATAAAGCAATGTTTTGCTCAGCTTGTCCCACTGTATTTCGTTTTCCCTCGCCGCACTTTTTGTTGCTAGGTTTGGCAACTTTGTTGCTAGTGCATCTAATTTCATCATTTCCTCCAGCTGCGCCGTTTCTATTGCCCACTGTAATGCCGTCTTTATTGCCTTCCTTGTCGCCGTCTTTGTCGACATCCTCGTCGCTGTCTTCGCTGTTGCAAATTTTGTTTTCGTCGCTATTCCTGTTGCCGCCGTTATTGTTGCGAGCGCCGTCTGCGCACGCTGCTTCGGCCGCTATGTTCGCCGTTACTTTTATTGTTGTGCACGGTGCTATTCTCATCGCAGCTTCGCGGCCACTTTCGTCGTCTTTGTACTCTCCGTCTTTTCCGTTATTTCTTTTGCCTATTTGAACATTATTGCCACCGCCTTCGTAGAATTTGTTTTTCATCGATTTTTAATAATATTTCAATTGATTTCGCTTCTCGTTTGTTAGTTTATTCAAACGCAAAATCAATTCTCTCTTTGTTCCCGTAGTCGGTTCCTTTAACTCGCTCAACCACCTTTTAATTGCGCCGTCGATGCACTGTTTATATTCATTTTTTTTTAGCTCGGCCCACTTCTGATATTGTAGGGGTATATATAATGCACTGTTTATATTCATTTTTCTTGCTTGTCTTTTAGTTTTTTTTTTTTTTTTAGCTTGGCCCACTTCTGTTATTGTAGGGGTATAATATGTATCCCCCTCTTTAGTAAAACGCAAACGCACAAATTTGACGTTTTCAGCGTTAGCATTTGACTGACTCTCTCTACGCATGTTGCTAGAGAGCCGATGTACAATGTGTATGCATACTATCTATTGTACAATACATTCCCTCTAGTCTACTACAGTAGTAAATTCGAATTCGGCGATTCAATACTGTAGTTAGATCCTTCAGTCGAGGATAATGAGAAAGATTATTTGTGTTTGAACTGTTCTTTTATTTATTCCAATTTGAGGAGCAGGGAAGGTCCCGCTCCATTCGAAGTTATTTACTGAATAATCTTAGCATGCTGTCTTTGGGTGCAGCTAACCCGCACATGGTAAACTTAAGCCTATGTACTCTTTATTGCGCATACATATACATGTGTATGCAGAAAGCATACATATGTTATGTATGGCTTGACCACTTGAGCTGCTAAGTGCATGCTCAGCATTCCCATGCTCCGTTAGATCGTATTTCAAGAGCTGGAATGCCTGTATAATTGTTGGTTTTCTTTTGTGTAGTTTATATTTATTATTTATTATGACAAAGTGTCACAATGTATTTACTCTACATATATGAAGGGTAGATACACTACACCTCCTTTTAAAGAAATGACGTATATATGTATTCATTTTATTTTTTTGTTAATATATTTTTATTATTTAATTATTAGAAAAAGTTTTTGTAATGGCAATTTCCTTTTTTTTTTTTTTTTTTTTAATTACTTTATGCTTTATTTATTTTTAATTTTCTTAGAAGAAGACACTTTTTATTATTTTTTTTTTTATATATATTTTTTTTTTTTCGGTTGATCAGACCTCCTTTTTTTTTCTTGAAACGTTTCATTGGTTATATATCTATAACCTATCCTTATGTACTTTCTGTTCTTTGTTCTTTTTATTTCTAATTACTATGTTATTATTCTCTTCTATTCTAATTAGTTCAAATGGTCCTAGATACACTGGTTCCAGTTTATGACCTGTTTCGTTTTTTATTAAAACGTTATCTCCTACATTTAGTTTAAAATTGCTAACTTTCTTATCATAATTGTTTTTTTGTTTTATTTTATTACTTTCTAATAATATGCGTGCCCTTTTGTACGCGTTTTCTAGTCTAAATTTAACTTCTCTAGCGTAATCATCTACGTTATATATAGGGTCTATATTATCTACTATATGTTACTAAGTTGTTTTGCTAAGTTACTAGTCTTACCAAATACAAGTTCATATGGACAGTAATTATGCGTTTCGGATGGTGTACTGTTAAAACAATACACAAAATATTGTAACCATATGTCCCAGTCAGTTTTATCTACTGATATATATAGTATGAGCGTATTCGTTGAAGGTTCTATGACTTCTTTCAACGGTACCTAATGTCTGGTGGTGGTGAGCTGTAGACGTTATGTTGTCTATTTTTAAATATTTGCATAAGTCGGCTATAATGCTATTCTTATATTCTGTTCCCATGTCCGTAATGAACGTCTTCATTGGGCCGTACTTCAGAATGAAAGATTCAAATATAGCTTTTGCGACTGTATTTGCATTTTTATTGGGAATCGGTATGGCAACTAAATATTTTGTTAAGTCACAGATTAGAGTGACTGCATATTCATTACCATTTTCCGATTTAGGTAGTGGACCAAAAGTGTCTACTATCACTCTGTCGAAAGCGTAAGTGTGTGTCTCTGTTAGTGTAAGGGGTGTTTTTGTATGTGTCGTTGTTTTAGACGTCAGGCATTTTTGACATTTATTAATGTACTCTTTGATATGACGTGTCATATTTTTCCAATAATAATGTCTCTTAATTTTTGCTAGCGTTTTTGTTATGCCTGTATGACCTCCTTGAATTGGATCGTCATGGTATGTAAACAGTAACGCTTCTTGATCTTTTTGATCATATATTTGGGTCACCGGCTTGAGTAGCGCTACTCTTAATAGTTTTAATAATTTATTGCCCATTCTTTTAAAAGAGTCTATTGAAATTGTTTCAAAGATCTTTTCGCTCGGTGCCACTTTAAGTTGGCTGATCTCGTGTATACCGGGTTGGGTTTCAAGCCTTTGGAAGAACTGACCTAAGTCTAGAATTCCATTGGTGTACAGATCGCTAACATCAATTCTTGCTATAACTTTATTTCCACGTTTAAATAAACATTTTGATTCAGTTATCCGCAGAGTCACTACTTTCCGTATTTCGTCATTATTAATGACTTCATATACGTTGGGCTTAGAAGCATTAACAAGAGTTTCTTCTTGCTGATTTATATTTGTTTCTGCGCAGAAATTTTTCTGTTTACTTTGTGGTCTTGTAGTGACTTTTAGTACGTTTGCTGACATGTCTTTCAGCTCATTTATAGTAATACGTGACAGTGCATCTGCCACAAAATTGTCTTTTCCCTTTAGATACTCTACAGTGAAATCATATTCTTCTAATTCTAACCTCATGCGTGTCAATTTTGAACTTGGGTTAACCATTGAAAAAAGGTAGGTGAGTGGTCTATGATCTGTTTTTACTAGGAAGTGTTTGCCATAGATATATGGTCGAAAATGTACTATTGCCCAGTGTATCGCTGCTAACTCCTGTTCTGTTGTGCTCTTATTACTTTCACCCTTTGTGAATGATCTAGATGCGTATGCAACTGGAAGTTGGAAGTTTTGAGTTAAAACCGCTCCGCATGCTTGCTTACTTGCATCTGTTATTATGCAAAATTCTTTGCTAAAGTCCGGATATTGTAGCAAGGTTGGATTCATTAACGCTTGCTTTAAATAATCGAATGCGTTCTGGCATTCTTCTGTCCATTCAAAAGTAACATTCTTTTTACATAATCTTGTTGTGTGCCGTGAATAGTCAGCGAAGTTTTTTATAAAACGTCGATAGTAATTGCAGAATGCAATAAATCTTCTAGCGCTATCTGCATCTGTGGGAATTGGATACTTTTGGATGACGTCATATTTTTTGTCATCAGGCAAGATTCCTTTATCAGTGCATTTATGGCCTAAAAAGGTTACTTCATGCATGAAGAACGTACATTTTTCTGGGTGTAATTTCAGGTTATGCTTCCTACATATGTCAAACACGTTTGTTAGGTTTTTAACCATATGTTTTTTAATTACAACTAGATCGTCCATGTATAGGAAAGCTTGCGAAGGTTCTAGACCAGAGAATGCTATAGTCATCATTCTTTGGAATGAATTGGGCGCTATTTTTAAGCCGTATGGCAGTCGCGTGAAGCGATATGAGCCATTGCTCGTTGAGAATGACGTTATATTTCTAGAATCTTCATCAAGTTCTATTTGATGAAAGCCAGACATTAAGTCCAGACATGAGAAATATTTTGCTCTTCCTAATTGATCGAGTATATATATATAGTATGTGACTGTGAGGATTTCTGTAGTTTTTTATGTAAACTGGTTCATTGTCTTTCAATCTCAATTTTTGTTTATAAAAATTATTTGTTGTAATTGATTCGGTTTCAAGTCCGAATATATCACTGTATTGTATGCATAATTTTTCAAGTGTGCTTATGAAAAGTGGCGGAAAATTTTTTTTTAGCTTTTGCAATACATTTTCCGTTCTTTCTATGTTATCGGACTTAATGACTTTGTAATTTTCTAATGATTCGTATTCTATTTTGTCTAGGTTCACCATTTGATTATTTGGTGTTGTATTTAACAATCGGACAATAGCCATGTTAGCTTTTGCTACCATATTTGCTATAAAAATACCAGGTTGAATTTGTTGGTTGGGTATTAATATATCAATATCGGACGGACCTATTGAAATTCTGCGGACTACTTCGGATCTTGCTGGTAGAAGAGTTGTGTAATTTCCAGCATTGTATGTAATTGGTACATAAATCGGATATTTTAAGTTATGGGGTCTAATTATAAACCTGTCTTCATTTAGTTTGAAGTCAAGCTGGCAATTGTACTTCTTAATAAAGTCAATGCCTAATATACCATCACATGGTATTGGAAAGTTAAAATTAACAACATGAAAATTGTGTGGTATTATAAATTTCCCTGTTTGAATTTCTGTATTGATCATTCCGATGGAGTGTTCGACTCCTTGGCCTATGCCATGAATATTTATCTGTTGATTATTATCAACGTTCGTGGATTCTATGACATTTTCTTTTAAAAGTGAAATGTCTGCTCCAGTGTCTATTAGGAATGTCAATTTTTTGTTTGTTTGGGCATTTGAAAAATTTGCATATACCATATATTTAGATTGAGATTGAGCGAACAAACTAGTTTTGTGTATCTAAAGGTGCTTGTTGGTTTTCCGAGAAACCTTGTGTAACTCGGACATTGTTGTTATTGTTATTTCTGTTGTTATAATTTCTACCTCGATTGGAATTGTTACTGCGTCGCTCTTCCCAGTTGCGTCGGTACAGCTACCAACGAACTTTGAGATAGCGTCGTTCATATTGTTGAAAGTACCAGCTTGCATTATAAGCTTTACAGTTTGTGGTCATAGCCTTTATAGCATGCTGTGTGCTATATTTATTGGCTAGATCAAGTGAAAGTCCATCATTTATATATGCACTTTCAAGAGCTTTTGTCATATGCTCAACCTCTTTTGTATATTGGTTGGCAGTTTTTTTCTTTTGTTGAAGGTTCATCAGCTTTGCTGTTATCACTTCAACTGACTCGCCCTTTACATTTCCTCTAAGACTTGAAATTACCTGTGTTATGGTAGTTTCACTGCTTATCAGATTTCTTGCTGTTCCTTTTAATTTGGTTTTTATAACCGAAACAGCTAGAGACTCATGTTCTCCTTTTATTGAATTTACTATATTTAGAGCATCTATAAAACTTGTTAAGTTTTCAGCTTTACCGTCAAAGTCAGGTATAAGCTTTGATGCTGTATTTAGAAAATCAATATTGGACTGTGCCATTGTATTTTCTATTTTAAAGTTTTCTGGTTGGTCTTGATAAGGAGTTTCAGCTAATGTTAATATAGCTGGAATTATTAGGTTTAATAGGTCTTTATCTTCGATGTCGGTATATTTTTCTTCCGACTCGGTGACCTCTAAATCAATTTCTTCTGGTTCTATTGATACAGATTGTTCGTCTGCATCAATCGTTAAAGGGGTATTTAGTATTGTTGGAATTGATATTTCCAAATTAAATTTCCTTTTAACTGCTATCAAGTTTAATCGAAATTTGATTAATAGTCTTGATAACATAGACCAGTGTTCTGAATTGATTGTTTTCCTATGTTCGTATATTAGTCTTCGTGCTTCATTAAAGCAGTCGACTAATGTTGATGCATGTCTTTGAATTGTTTCTGCCTGTATAGGCCTATTTGGCGATAAGCATTTATATGACTTATCGAATTTAATTTGTATATTTTTTATTGATGTGCATATTTCATGCCATTCTATGCTCTAATGTATAATTCAAGATATTCATGATATTAATTAGACCTTATCCAGATCTAATGCGTTACTCAAGTATCTTTTCTTGAGGCACCTATTGTGCAATTTATATAAATTTGCTATTGTTTTATTGTTTTAAGTTCAGGTTGTGATATTTGAACTGTATTAATTACATTTGCGGTGGAGTCCGCTACATTGGAATTATGGTCTAGCATAGTAGACGGTTCTGTAGTTATGGTTTTTGGGGGTCTAGTTTTGATATGGCATTATTGCTTATGCCCATTCAATTAAACTTATGGAATTTATAAAATTTACTTAAACGTCTTGGTTTATGACGTCTTCGTCAAGGCGAGCTATTTCCTGCAATTCTTCTGCGTTTACGGTAAGCCAACAGTAGGCAGTAAATTGGACAGATATAAAAATGCGTGAGTAAAAGCGCCCTAAAATGGTGGCGCAAATATTGCTATACTGATATATGTCTATAGGCATATCTAAGTGAATGATATTTGAAATATACGAGGGTCGTTTGATAAGTCCGTGACTTTTTGAATAAAATATATTTTTTTCGTCAAAGAAGCGTTTTATTTCTCAACATAATCTCCTTTTAGCTCTATACATTTAGTCCAGCGTTTTTCCAATTTTTTTATTCCTTCCAAATAATAGGTTTTCTCAAGGCAAGCATCCTTAATGTCACGAATAAAAATATATTTATTGACAATCCGTAATCTGATGATTGATACTTCAAGATCTCGACGAAATGAAACGAAAATACTGAGTACGATTTTTCCGCATTGTTTAGCCTCCTTAAGGTCACGAATAAAATATATTTATTGAAAATCCGTTATCTGATGATTGATTCTTCAAGATCTCGACAAAATTAAACGAAAATACCGTGTACTAATTTTTCGTTTTCGGCATAGTTTAAGAGATATAGCTTCCTTAAATTCCCCAATAAAAAATATTTTTTGAAAATCCGTTTTCTGATGATTGCTTCTTAGAGACATAAACGGAAATGAGACGAAAATATATGTAACGAATTTTCCGTTTTCGTCATAGTTTAGGAGATGTAGCTTCCTTAATGTCACGAATAAAATATATTGTTTGAAAAATCCGTAATCTGATGATTGATTCTTCCAAAGATCTCGACAAAATGAAACGAAAACACCAGTACAAATTTTTCGTTTTCGGCATAGTTTAGGAGATATAGATTCCTTAAGTTCACGAATAAAATATTTTTATTGAAAATCCGTTATCTGATGATTGATTCTTCAAGATCTCGACGAGAAATGAAACGAAAATGCTGAGTACGAATTTTTTCCGCATAGTTTAGGAGATAATGCCTCCTTAAACTCACGACTAACATATATTTATTGAAAATCCGTTATCTGATTATTGATTCTTCAAGATATCGACGAAATGAAACGAAAAATCAGATTACGAATATTCCGTTTTCGGCATAGTGTCGAAAAAATGGCCTTAAGGTCACGAATCGAAAATATTTATCCGAAAATCTGTTATCTGATGATTGATTCTTCAAGATCTCGACGAAATGAAACGAAAATACTGGTACGAATTTTCCGTTTTCGGCATAATGTAGAATATGGCCTCCATAAAGTCCCGAATAAAAAATATTTATTGAAAATCCGTAATCGATGATGATTGATTCTTAAAGAGCTCGACAAAATTAAACGAAAATACCGAGTACTAATTTTTCGTTTTCGGCACTTGAATTTAGGAGATATAGCTTCCTTAAATTCCCGAAAAAAAAAATATTTTTGAAAATCCGTTTTCTGATGATTGCTTCTTAAAGACATAAACGAAATGAGACGAAAATATATGTAACGAATTTTCCGTTTTCTGCATAGTTTAGGAGATATAGTTTCCTTAATGTCACGAATAAAATATATTTATTGACAATCCGTAATCTGATGATTGATACTTCAAGATCTCGGCAAGAAATGAAACGCGAAAATACTGAGTACGATTTTCCGCATTGTTTAGAGATATAGCCTCCTTAAGGTCACGAATAAAATATATTTATTGAAAATCCGTTATCTGATGATTGATTCTTCAAGATCTCGACAAAATTAAACGAAAATACCGAGTACTAAATTTTCGTTTTCGGCATAGTTTAGGAGATATAGCTTCCTTAAATTCCCGAATAAAATATTTTTGAAAATCCGTTTTCTGATGATTGATTCATCAAGATCTCGACGAAATGAAACAGAAAAATCCAGATTGCGAATATTCCGTTTTCGACATAGTGTTGAAAAAATGACTAGGTCACGAATAAAAATATTTATTGAAAATCCGTAATCTGATGATTGATTCTTCAAGATCTCGACGAAATGAAACGAAAATACTGGTACGAATTTTCCGTTTTCGGCATTGGCCTCCTAAGGTCACAAAAAAAAAATATTTATTGAAAATCCGTCATCCGATGATCGTATTCTTCAAGATCTCGACGGAAATGAAACGAAAATACTGAGTACGAATTTTCCGGTTTCGGCATAGTTTAGGATATATAGCCTCCTTAAGGTCACGAATAAAATATATTTATTGAAAATCCGTTATCTGTTGATTGATTCTTCAAGATCTCAACGAAAATGAAACGAAAACACCGGTTACTAATTTTTCGTTTTCGGCTTAGTTTAGGCATATGGCTTCCTTAAGGTCACGAATACAAAATTTTTTATTGAAAATCCGTTATCTGATTATTGATTCTTCAAGATCTCGGCGAAATGAAACGCAAATACTGGGGTACAAATTTTCCGATTCCGGCATAGTTTGGGAGATAAAGCCTCCTTGCAGGTCGACTAATTTATATATTTATTGAAAATCCGTTATCGATGATTGATTCTTCAAGATCTCGACGAAATGAAACGAAAATACTGTGTACGAATTTTTCCGGCATTATTTAGAAGATATGGCCTCCTGAAGGTCACGAATACAAATATATTTATTGAAAATCCGTATCTGATGATTGATTCGGTTCATTAGATCTTGGACCAAGGGATTAGGAAGGATGCCGTGGTGCTAATTTTTCGTTTTCGGCATGGTTTAGGAGATATAGCTTCCTTAAAGTCCCGAATAAAGAATATATTTTTTAAAAATCCGTTTTCTGATGATTGCTTCTTCAAGAACTCGACGAAATGCAACGAAAATATTTGTTTCGAATTTCCGTTTTCGGCATAGTTTAGAAGATATGGCTTCCTTAATGTCACGAATAAAGTATATTTATAGGAAATCCGTTATCTGATGATTGATTCTTCAAGATCTCGACGAAATTAAAGCGAAAATACCGTGTACTAATTTTTCGTTTTTGGCATAGTTTAGAAGATATGGCCTCCTTAAAGTCACAAATAAAAAATATTTTTTTGAAAATCCGTTTTCTGATGATTGCTTCTTAAAGACATAAACGAAATGAGACGAAAATATTTGGTACGAATTTTCCGTTTTCGGCATAGTTAAGGAGATTTAGCTTCCTTAAGGTCACGAATAAAATATATTTATTAAAAATCCGTTATCTGATTATTGAATCTTCAAGATCTCCACGATATGAAACTAAATTACTGATACGAATTTTCCCTTTTCGGTATAGTTTAGGAGATATGGCTTCCTTAAGGTCAGGAAAAAAAAATATTTATTGAAAATCCGTTAATTGATGATTGATTCTTCAAGATCTCGATGAAGTGAAACGAAAACACTGAGTAAGAATTTTCCGTTTTCGGCATAGTTTAGGAGATATTGCCTCCTTAAACTCACGACATCAAAATATATTTATTGAAAATCCGTTATCTGATTATTGATTCTTCAAGATCTCGACGAAATGAAACGAAAAATCTGATTACGAATATTCCGTTTTCGGCATAGTTTCGAGAAAATGCCTCCTTAAATTCACGAATAAAAATATTTTTTTGAAAATCTGTTTTCTGGTAATTACTTCTTAAAGATCTCAACGAAATGAGACAAAAATATTTGGTACGAATTTTCCGTTTTCGGCATAGCTTAGGAGATATAGCTTCCTTAAGGTCACGAATAAAATATATTTTTTTGAAAATCCGTTTTCTGGTAATTGATTCTTAAAGACTCGACGAAATTAGACGAAAATACCGGGTACTAATTTTTCGTTTTCGACATAGTTTAGGAGTATAGCTTCCTTGGATGTCCCGAAAAAAAAAAAATATTTTTAAGAACCCGTTTTCTGATTATTGCTTCTTCAAGACCTCCACGAAATGAAACGAAAATATCTGTTACGAATTTTTCCGTTTTCTGCATAGTTTAGGAGATATGGCTTCCTTAATGTCACGAATAAAATCTATTTATTGACAATCCGTTATGTGATGATTGATTCGTCAAGATCTCGACGAAATGAAACGAAAATACTCATAATTTTCCGTTTTCCGCATTGTTTAGAGGAGATATAGCCTCCTTATTTAGCTCCCGAATAAAAATTATTTATTGAAAATCCATTATCTGGTGATTGATTTTTCAAGATCTCGACGAAATTAAACGAAAAATACCGATTACTAATTTTTCGTTTTCGGCATAGTTTAGGAGATATAGCTTTCTTAAAGTCCCGAATAAAAAATATTTTTGGAAATCCGTTTTCTGATGATTGATTCTTCAAGATCTCGCGACGAAATGAAACGAAATTATCAGATTACGAAATTCCGTTTTCGCATAGTTTGAGGAGATGAAGCCTTCTTAAACTTACTACTAAAAAATATTTATTGAAAATCCTCTGATGATTGATTCTTCAAGATCTCGACGAAATGAAACGAAAGTGCACTGAGTACGAATTTTCCGTTTTCGGCATAGTTCTAGAGATATTGCCTCCCTAAAGGTCACTAAAAAATATTTATTGAAAATCCGTTATCCGATGATTGATTCTTCAAGATCTCGACGAAATGAAACGAAAATACTGAGTACGAATTTTCCGGTTTTTTCGGCATAGTTTAGGAGATATAGCCTCCTTGATGTCACGAATAAAAAATTTTTTTTTGAAAATCCGTAATCTGATGTTGCTTCTTAAAGATCTCAACGAAGATGAATGAAACCACCTATTACTAATTTTTCGTTTTCGGCATAGTTTAGGAGATATAGTTTCCTTAAGGTCACGAATAAAATATTTTTATTGAAAATCCGTAATCTGATGATTGATTCTTCAAGATCTCGACGAAATGAAACGAAAATACTCAGTACGAATTTTCCGCATAGTTTAGGAGATACAAACCCTCCTTAAGGTCACGACTAAATATATTTATTGAAAATCCGTTATCTGATCATTGATTTTTCAAGATATCGACGAAATGAAACGAAAATACCTGAGTATTTTTCCGTTTTCGGCATTGTTTAGGATATAGCCTCCTTATGGTCACGAATAAATATATTTATTGAAAAAACCGTTATCTGATGATTGATTCTTCAAGATCTCAACGAAATTAAACGAAAATACCGGGTACTAATTTTTCGTTTTCGGCTTAGTTTAGAAGATATGGCTTCCTTAAGGTCCCGAATAAAAAATATTTTTTTGAAAATCCGTTTTCTGATGATTGCATCTTCAAGAACTCCACGAAATGAAAACGCAAATACTTTGTACAAATTTTCCGTTTTCGACATAGTTTAGGAGATATGGCTTCCTTAAAGGTCACGACTAAAATATATTTATTG
The DNA here is from genome assembly GCA_018904035.1 of Zaprionus ornatus. Taxonomy (NCBI): domain Eukaryota; kingdom Metazoa; phylum Arthropoda; class Insecta; order Diptera; family Drosophilidae; genus Zaprionus; species Zaprionus ornatus. The sequence continues at coordinate 594,880 of JAEIFZ010000252.1, forward strand.
AAAATCCATTATCTGATGATTGATTCTTCAAAATCTCGACGAAATTAAACGAAATTTCCCGTGTTCTAATTTTCTGTTTTCGGCATAGTTTAGGAGATATACCTTCCTTAAGGTCCCCAATAAAAAATATTTTTTGAAAATCCGTTTTCTGATGATTGCTTCTTCAGGACATGAACGAAATGAAACGAAAAATACTGGGTAACGAATTTTTCCGTTTTCGTCATAGTTTAGAGATATGGCTTCCTTAATGTCACGAATAAAATATATTTATTGAAAATCCGTTATCTGATGATTGATTATTCAAGATCTCGACGAAATGAGACGAAAACACCTATTGCGAATTTTTCGTTTTCGGCATAGTTTAGGAGATATAGCTTCCTTAAGGTCACGAATAAAATATTTTTATTGAAAATCCGTTATCTGATGATTGATTCTTCAAGATCTCGACGAAATGAAACGAAAATACTCAGTACGAATTTTCCGTTCCATAGTTTAGGAGATAAACCCTCCTTAAGGTCACGACTAACATAGTTGTATTTATTGAAAATCCGTTATCTGATCATTGATTTTTTCAAGATATCGACGAAATGAAACAGAAAATCTGAGTACCAATATTCCGTTTTCGGCATAGTTTAGGATCAAATAGCCCTTATAGTCACGAATAAAAAATATTTTATTGAAAATCTGTTAGTCTGATGATTGATTCTTCCAGATCTCAACGAAAATGAAACGAAAATACCTGGTGATGCAATTTTCCGTTTTCGGCTTAGTGTAGAAGATATGGCCTCCTTAAGGTCACGAATAAAAAATATTTATTGAAAATCCGTTATCTGATGATTGATCCTTCAAGATCTCGACGAAATGAAACGAAAATACTGAGTACGAATTTTCCTTTCATAGTTTAGGAGATAAGGCTTCCTTAAGGTCAGGAAAAAAAAATATTTATTGAAAATCCGTTATCTGATGATTGATTCTTCAAGATCTCGATTCAATGAAACGAAATTACTCATTCGAATTTTCCGTTTTCGGCATAGTTTAGAAGATATAGCTTCCTTATTTATCCCTATTTAAAAAATATTTATTGAAAATCCATTATCTGGTGATTTATTTTTCAAGATCTCGTCGAAATGAAAAGAAAATATTGAGTACGAATTTGCCGTTTTCGGCATAGTTTAGGAGATATAGTTTTCTTAAAGTCACGAATAAAATATATTTCTTTGAAAATACGTTTATCTGATGATTGCTTCTTCAAGATCTCGACGAAATGGGGCGAAAATATTTGTAACGAATTTTCCGTTTCGGCATAGTTAAGGAGAGATTATGCCTTTCTTAAAGTCACTACTAAAATTTATTTATAGGAAATCCGTAATCTGATGATTGATTCTTCAAGATCTCGACGAAATTAAACGAAAGTACCGTGTACTAATTTTTCGTTTTCGGCATAGTTAGTAGAGATATAGCTTCCTTAAATTCCCCAATAAAGAATATTTTTTGAAAATCCGTTTTCTGATGATTGACTTTTCAAGATCTCGACGAAATGAAACGAAAATATGTGTAACGAATTTTCCGTTTTCGTCATAGTTTAGGAGATATAGCCTCCTTGATTTCACGAATAAAATATTTTTTTTTTGAAAATCCGTTTTCTGATGATTGATTCTTAAAGATCTCAACGAAATGAGACGAAAACACCGATTACGAATTTTTCGTTTTCGGCATAGTTTAGAGAGATATAGTTTCCTCATGGTCACGAATAAAATATTTTTATTTTGAAAATCCGTTATCTGATGATTGATTCTTCAAGATCTCGACGAAATGAAACGAAAATACTGAGTACGAATTTTCCGCATAGTTTAAGAGATAAAGCCTCCTTAAACTCACGACTAACATATATTTATTGAAATTCTGTTATTTGATGATTGATTCTTCAAGATCTCGACGAAATGAAACGAAAAATCAGATTACGAATATTCCGTTTTCGGCATAGTGTAGAAAAAATGGCCTCCTTAAGGTCACGAATAAAAAATATTTATTGAAAATCTGTTATCTGATGATTGATTCTTCAAGATCTCGACGAAATGAAACGAAAATACTGAGTACGAATTTTCCGTTTTTGGCATAATGTAGAAGATATGGCCTCCTTAAAGTCACGAATAAAAAATATTTATTTAAAATCCGTAATCTGATGATTGATTCTTCAAGATCTCGACAAAATTTAACGAAAATACCGAGTACTAATTTTTCGTTTTCGGCATAGTTTAGGAGATATAGCTTCCTTAAATTCCCGAAAAAAAATATTTTTGAAAATCCGTTTTCTGATGATTGCTTCTTAAAGACATAAACGGAAATGAGACGAAAATATATGTAACGGGTACATTTTCCGTTTTCTGCATAGTTTAGGAGATATAGCTTCCTTAATGTCACGAATAAAATATATTTATTGAAAATCCGTAATCTGATGATTGATACTTCAAGATCTCGACGAAATGAAACGAAAATACTGAGTACGATTTTTCCGCATTGTTTTAGGAGATATAGCCTCATAAGGTCACGAATAAAATATATTTATTGAAAATCCGTTATCTGATGATTGATTCTTCAAGATCTCGACAAAATTAAACGAAAATACCAGTACTAATTTTTTCGTTTTCGGCATAGTTTAGGAGATATAGCTTCCTTAAATTCCCGAATAAAAAATATTTTGAAAATCCGTTTTCTGATGATTGCTTCTTAAAGACATAAACGAAATGAGACGAAAATATATGTAACGAATTTTCCGTTTTCTGCATAGTTTAGGAGACCATAGCTTCCATAATAATACGAATAAAATATATTTATTGAAAATCCTTAATCTGATGATTAATACACTAAGAATCTCGCAGCAATGAAACGAAAATACTGAGTACGATTTTCCGCATTGTTTAGGAGATATAGCCTCCTTAAGGTCACGAATAAAATATATTTATTGAAAATCCGTTATCTGATGATTGATTCTTCAAGATCTCGACAAAATTAAGCAGAAACACCGAGTACTAATTTTTCGTTTTCGGCATAGTTTAGGACATGAATTCCTTAAGTTCACAAAATAAAATATTTTTATTGAAAATCCGTTATCTGATGATTGATTCATCAAGATCTCGACGAAAATGAAACGAAAAATCAGATTACGAATATTCCGTTTTCGGCATAGTGTAGAAAAAATGGCCTTAAGGTCACGAATAAAAAATATTTATTGAGAAAATCTGTTTATCCTGATGATTGATTCTTCAAGATCTCGACGAAATGAAACGAAAATACTGAGTACGAATTTTTCCGTTTTTCGGCATAATGTAGAAGATATGGCCTCCTTAAAGTCACGAATAAAAAATATTTATTGAAAATCAATAAACTTATGATTGATTCTTAAAGAGCTCGACAAAATTAAACGAAAAATACCAAGTACTAATTTTTTCGTTTTCGGCATAGTTTAGGAGATATAGCTTCCTTAAATTCCCGAAAAAATATTTTTTGAAAATCCGTTTCTGATGATTGCTTCTTAAAGACATAAACGAAATGAGACGAAAATATATGTAACGAATTTTCCGTTTTCTGCATAGTTTAGGAGATATAGCTTCCTTAATGTCACGAATAAAATATATTTATTGAAAATCCGTAATCTGATGATTGATACTTCAAGATCTCTGACGAAATGAAACGAAAATACTGAGTACGATTTTTCCGCATTGTTTAGGAGATATAGCCTCCTTTAAGGTCTTGAATAAAATATATTTATTGAAAATCCGGTATCTGATGATTGATTCTTCAAGATCTCGACAAAATTAAACGAAAATACCGAGTACTAATTTTTCGTTTTCGGCTTAGTTTAGGAGATATAGCTTCCTTAAATTCCCGAATAAAAAATATTTTTTTGAAAATCATTTTCTGATGATTGCTTCTTAAAGACATAAACGAAATGAGACAGAAATATATGTAACGAATTTTCCGTTTTCTGCATTGTTTAGGAGATATAGCTTCACAATGTACTGAATAAAAATATATTTATTGAAAATCCGTAATCTGATGATTGATTCTTCAAGATCTCGACAAAAATGAAACGAAAACACCGAGGTACTAATTTTTCGTTTTCGGCATAGTTTAGGAGATATAGATTCCTTAAGTTCACGAATAAAATATTTTTATTGAAAATCCGTTATCTGATGATTGATTCATCAAGATCTCGACGAAATGAAACGAAAAATCAGATTACGAATATTCCGTTTTCGACATAGTGTAGGAAAAATGGCTTTAAGGTCACGAATAAAAAATATTTATTGAAAATCCGTAATCTGATGATTGATTCTTCAAGATCTCGACGAAATGAGACGAAAATACTGAATTTTAATTTTCCGTTTTCGGCATAGTGTAGAAAGATATGGCCTCCTAAAGGTCAAAATAAAAAATAATTATTGAAAATCCGTTATCCGATGATTGATTCTTCAAGATCTCGACGAAATGAAACGAAAATGCTGAGTACGAATTTTCCGTTTTCGGCATAGTGTAGAAAGATATGGCCTCCTTAAAAGGTCACTAATAAAATATATTTATTGAAAATCCGTAATCTGATGATTGATTCTTCTAGATCTCGACAAAATGAAACGAAACCACCGAGTACTAATTTTCGTTTTCGGCATAGTTTAGGAGATATAGATTCCTTAAGTTGCGAATAAAATATTTTTATTGAGAAAATCCGTTATCTGATGATTGATTCTTCAAGATCTCGACGAAATGAAACGAAAAATCAGATTACGAATATTCCGTTTTCGGCATAGTGTAGAAAAAATGGCCTTAAGGTCACGAATAAAAAATATTTATTGAAAATCTGTTTATCTGATGATTGATTCTTCAAGATCTCGACGAAGTGAAACGAAAAATACTGGTACGAATTTTTTCCGTTTTCGGCATGGTGTAGAAGATATGGCCTCCTTAAAGTCACGAATAAAAAATATTTATTGAAAATCCGTAATCTGATGATTGATTCTTTAAAGATCTCGACAAAATTAAACGAAAATACCGAGTACTAATTTTCGTTTTCGGCCTCAGTTTAGGAGATATAGCTTCCTTAAATTCCCGAATAAAAAATATTTTTTTGAAAATCCGTTTTCTGATGATTGCTTCTTAAAGACATAAACAGAAATGAGACGAAAATATGTGTAACGAATTTTTCCGTTTTCTGCATAGTTTAAGAGATATAGCTTCCTTAATGTCACGAATAAAATATTTTATTGAAAATCCGGTTATGTGATGATTGATTCTTAAAGAACTCGACAAATGAATCGCAAAACACCGAGTACTAATTTTTTGTTTCGGCATAGTTTAGGAGATATAGCCTCCTTAAGGTCCCGAATGAAAAATAATTATTGCAAATCCGTAATCTTGGTTGATTCTTCAAGATCTCGACGAAATGCAAGGAAAAATCTGAATACGAATATTCCCTTTTCGGCATAATATAGGAAAAATAGCTTTAAGGTCACGAATAAAAAATATTTAGTGAAAATCCGTAATCTGATGATTGATTCTTCAAGATCTCGACGAAATGAGAGGAAAATACTGTGGCACGAATTTTCCGTTTTCGGCATAAGTGTAAGAGACATGGCATCTTAAAGGTCCCGAATAAAAAATAATTATTTACAATCCGTTATCTGATGATTGATTCTTCAAGATCTCGAATAAAAATTGTATTTCGCTAGTGTAGTTGTGGTACTACAAAATATTATTGAAAATCCGTAATCTGATGATGTCTTCCAAGATCTGAAAAAAAAAAAAAAATGAAACGAAAACACCGAGTACTAATTTTTTGTTTTCGGCATAGTTTAGGGAGATATAGCCTCCTTAAGGTCACGAAAAAAAATATTTTATTGAAAATCCGTTATCTGATGATTGATTCTTCAAGACCTCGACGAAATGCAACGAAAATACTGAGTACTAATTTTCCTTTGCATAATTTAGGAGATTAAAGCCTCCTTAAACTCACACTAACATATATTTATTAAATCCGTTATCTTTATCTTCCAAGATCTCGACAAAATGAAACGAAAAACCAGATTACGAATATTCTTTTCGATAGTGTGAATGGCCTCCTTAAGGTCACGAATAAAAAATATTTATTGAAAATCCATTATCTGATGATTGATTCTTCAAGATCTCGACGAAATGAAACGAAAACACTGAGTACGAATTTTCCGTTTTCCGATTTAAGGTATAAGATATGGCCTCCTTAAAGTCACGAATAAAAATATTTAGTGAAAATCCTTTATTTGATGTTTGATTCTTAAAGATCTCGACTATGAATTAAACGAAAATACCGAGTACTAATTTTTCGTTTTCGGCATAGTTTGGGAGATTTGCCTCCTTAAGGTCCCGAATAAAAAATATATTTTTGCAAATCCGTTTTGTGATGATTTGCTTCTTAAAGACCCGACGAAATTGGACGAAAATATATGTATACGAATTTTCCGTTTTCGGCATAGTTTAGGAGATTTAGCCTCCTTAATGTCACGAATAAAAAATATTTATTGAAAATCCGTTATGTGATGATTGATTCTTCCAAGATCTCGACGAAATGAAACGAAAACACCGAGTACTAATTTTCGTTTCGGCATAGTTTAGGAGATATAGAATCCTTGGTCCCGAATTAAAATAATTTTATTACAATCCGTTATCTGATTATTGATTCGTCAAGATCTCGACGAAATGAAACGAAAAAACCGATTACGAATATTTTGGTTTCGGCATAGTTTAGGAAAAATGGCTTCAAGGTCTCGAACAAGAAATATTTATTGAAAATCCGTTATCTGATGATTGATTCTTCAAGATCTCGACTAAAATGAGACTAAAACCGCAGTACTAATTTTTCGTTTCGGCATAGTTTAGGAGATTTAGCCTCCCAAGGTCCCGAATAAAATATATTTTGTAAAAATCCGTTATCTGATGGTTTATTCATCAAGACCTCGACGAAATGCAAAGGAAAAAACTGATTACGAATATTCCGTATTCGGCATAGTGTAGGAGAAATGGCTTTTAGGTCCCGAATAAAAATGTTTATTGAAAATCCGTTATTTGATGATTGATTCTTCAAGATCTCGACGAAATGATTCGAAAACACCGGGTACGAATTTTCCGGTTTCGGCATAGTGTGGAAATATTGTGCCTCCTAAGGTCCCGAATAAAAAATAATTATTGCAAATCCGTTATCCGATGGTTTATTTTTCAAGATCTCGACGAAATGCAACAGAAAATTCTGAGTACGAATTTTCCCTTTTCGGCATAGTTTAGAAGATATGGCCTTCTTAGGGTCCCGAATAAAAAATATTTATTTTTAATCCGTTATCTGATGATTGATTCTTCAAGATCTCGACGAGGAATGAACGAAAACACCGAGTACTAATTTTTCGTTTTTCGGCATAGTTTAGGAGCTATAGATTCCTCAAGGTCACGAATAAAAAATTTGTATTGAAAATCCGTTATAATGATTGATTGATTCTTCAAGACCTAAACGAAATGCAACGAAAATAGCTGTAACGAATTTTCCTTTTTTCTGCATAGTTTAGGAGATATAGCTTCCTTTAATGTCACGAATAAAAAATATTTATTGAAAATCCGTTATCTGATGATTGATTCTTCAATTCATCTCCGACAAAATGAAGGGAGGAAAATACCGTGTACTAATTTTTTCAGTTTCGGCGCTAGTTTAGGAGATATAGAATCCTAAAGTTCCCGAATTAAAATATTTTTATTGACAATCCGTTATCTGATGATTGATTCATCAAGATCTCGACGAAATGAAACGAAAAAACCGATTACGAATATTCCGTTGGTTTCGGCATAGTGTAGGAGAAATGGCTTCAAGGTCACGAAAAAAAAATATTTATTGAAAATCCGTTATGTGATGATTGATTCTTCAAGATCTCGACGAATTGCGACGAAAATACTGAGATCGAATTTTCCGTTTCGGCATAGTTTGGGAGATATAGCCTCCTTAAGATCACGAATAAAATATTTTTATTGAAAATCCGTTATCTGATGATTGATTCATCAAGATCTCGACGAAATGAAACGAAAACACCGGATTACGAATTATCCGTTTTCGGCATAGTGTAGGAAGATAATAGCCTCCTAAGGTCACGAATAAAAAATATTTATGGAAAATCCATTATTTGATGTTGATTCTTCAAGATCTCGACGATATGAGACGAAAACACCGGGTACGAATTTTCCGTTTTCGGCATAGTTGTAGGAGGATTTAGCTTTCTTAAGGTCCCGAGATAAAAAATAATTATTGCAAATCCCGTTTATGTGATGGTTTATTCTTCAAGACCTCGACGAAATGCAACGAAAATACTGAAAATTGCAAATTTTCCGTTTTCGGCATAGTGTAGGAGATTTGGCCTCCTTAAGGTCACGAATAAAAAATATTTATTGAAAATCCGTTATCTGATGATTGATTCTTCAAGATCTCGACGAAATGAAACGAAAACACCGAGTGCCAATTTTTCGTTTTCGCTAGTTGATTTTTTCAGATTCCTTAAGTCACGTTTAAAGATTTTTATTAGCATCCGTTAACTGGTCCGATTAACTCTTAAGAATTCGAATAAAAATCGTATCCCTGTTTGGGGAAGCCTCACCTTTATCTTTTTCTATCTCAAAAAAATAACTGTTCCGTTTTCGGAATCGTGTGGAAAAAATGGCCTTAAGGTCCAATAAAAAATATTTATTAAAATTTATCTGATGATTGATTCATCAAGATCTCGACGAAATCGAAAACACCATAGAGTACGAATTTTTTGTTTTCGGCATAATTTGGATATATGGCCTCCTTAAAGGTCACGAATAAAAAATATTTATTGAAAATCCGTAATCTGATGATTGATTCTTCAAAATCTCGACGAAATGCAACGAAAATACTGAATACTAATTTTTCCGTTTTCGGCATAGTTTAGGAGATATAGCCTCCTTAAATGTCCCGAATTAAAAAATATTAAATCTTTTCTTCTCTCTTAAAACACATAAACAAAAAAAAATATACATTTGCTAGTTTAGGAGATATTGATTCCTGAAGTTCACGAATAAAATATTTTTATCGAAAATCCGTTATCTGATGATTGATTCTTCCGTCCAATTTAATCTGTGTCGATTTTCCATAGTTTAGGAGATATAGCCTCCTTAAAGTCGAAAAAATATTTATTGAAAATCCGTTTTGTGATTATTGATTCTTCAAGACCTCGACGAATGAAACAAAATTGCATAAAAATCAAAGTCGAATTTTCCGTTTCGGCATAGTGTGGAAAGAAAATAGCCTCCTAAGGTCATCAAGAAAAAATATTTATTGAAAATCCGTTATCTGATGATTGATTCTTCAAGATCTCGACGAAATGAAACGAAAATACTGAGTACGAATTATCCGTTTTCGGCATAGTGTAGAAGATATGGCCTCCTCAAAGTCACGAATAAAAAATATTTATTGAAAATTCGTTATCTGATGATTGATTCTTCAAGATCTCGACGAAATGAAACGAAAACACTGAGTACGAATTTTCCGTTTTTCGGCATAGTTTAGAAGATTTGCCTCCAGTAAGGTCCCGAATAAAAAATATTTCTAATACTCTGTGATGGTTTATTCTTCAGTCTCGACAAAATCAGGAAAATACTACCGGTACTTATTGTTTTCGGCATAGTTTGGGAGATATAGCCTCCTTAAGGTCACGAATAAAAAATTTTATTGAAAATCCGTTATCTGATGATTTATTCTTCAAGACCTCGACGAAATGAAACGAAAACACTGAGTACGAATTTTTTTTCCGCATAGTTTAGGTGATATAGCCTCCTTAAAGGTCCCGACTAAATTATATTTATTGAAAATCCGTTATCTGATTATTGATTCTTCAAAACCTCGACGAGATGAAACGAAAAATATTAAATAAATTTTCCGTTTTCGGCATAGTGTAGGAGATATGGTCTACCTCAGGTCACGAATAAAAAATATTTATTGAAAATCCGTTATGTGATGATTGATTCTTCAAGAACTCGACGAAATGATTCGAAAATACCGATTACGAATTTTCCTTTCGGCATAGTGTAGAAGTTGCCTCTCCCTAAATGTCACAGACAAAAAATAATTATTGCAAATCCGTTATCCGATGGTTTATTTTTCAAGATCTCGACGAAATGAAACGAAAATTCTGAGTATGAATTTTCCGTTTTCGGCATAGTGTAGAAGATATGGCCTCCTTAAGGTCACGAATAAAAATATTTTTATTGAAAATCCGTTATGTGATGATTGATTCTTCCAAGATCTCGACGAATTGAAGAAAATGAAACGAACCGTACTAATTTTTCGTTTCGGCATAGTTTAGGAGCTATAGATTCCTTAAGTCCACGAATAAAATATTTTTATTGAAAATCCCACTATTCAATGATTATTGATTCTTCAAGATCTCGACGAATTGAAACGAAAATACTGAGTACGAATTTTCCTTCGTATAGTTTAGGAGATAAAGCCTCCTAAAGGTCACGACTAACATATATTTATTGAAAATCCGTTATCTGATTATTGATTCTTCAAGATCTCGACGAAATGAAACGAAAACTCACATTACGAATTTTCCGTTTTCGGCATAGTTTAGGAGCTATAACTGTCCTTCAAGGTCACGAATAAAAAATGTTATTAAAAATTCTTTATTCTTGATTGATTCTTCAAGACCTCGACGAATTGAAACGAAAATACTGAATACGTATTTTCCTTTTTTCGGCATAATTTAGGAAGATATGGCCTCCTTAAAGGTCACGAATAAATAATATTTATTGAAAACCCGTTATGTGATGATTGATTCTTAAAGTTCTCGACGAAATGAAAGGAAAATACTGAGTACTAAATTTCGTTTTCGGCAAAGTTTAAGAGATATAGCTTCCTAATTCCCAAAATCAAATAATTTTTTCTGTCCGTTTCTGATTGCTTCTCAAAGAACTCGACGAAATAATATATGTAACGAATTTTTTCCGTTTTCGGCATAGTTTAGGAGATATAGCTTCTTAATGTCACGAATAAAATATATTTATTGAAAATCCGTAATCTGATGATTGATTCTTCAAGATCTCGACAAAATGAAACGAAAACACCGAGTGCTAATTTTTCGTTTTCGGCATAGTTTAGAAGATATAGCTTTCTTTAAGGCTACGACATAAAATATATTTGTTGAAAATCCGTTATCGATGATTGATTCTTCAAGATCCCGACGAAATGAAACGAAAATACTGATTCGAATTTATCTGATGATTGATTCTTCAAGACCTCGACAGGGAAATGAAACGAAAATACTGAGTACGATTTTTCCGCATTGTTTAGGAGATATAGCCTCCCTAAGGTCCCAATAAAATATATTTATTGAAAATCCGTTATCTGATGATTGATTCTTCAGATCTCGACGAAATGAAACG